>PVHP010040560.1:0-15833 GCA_004024765.1 Zapus hudsonius | reverse complement strand
TCCACCAGGTAAGTCAGAGAGACAGCTGATTGGTCCATACCTGACCAATAAGCCTCTAAGTTTTAGCTCTAGCTAGACACCTCCTACTCATGAGGGCAGGCCTGGAATCTGTGAACTTGCCTGAAACTGTGGAAATACCCCATCTGAAGAAATAACCCTAACTGCTCTAAGGATATTGGGGTTCAGAATCAAAAAAAAATCACTAGAAAAAAAAGTACATACATATTTTTAAGAAAACATCAAACTAAAATGCCTATTTTCATCCTGCAGGAGTCAGGGCATAGCTCTGACTGGGAAGAATTTAAGGAGGACCTTGGCAACATTGTATGGGGTCTCTCTTATAAACACCCACATTCTCTTCTTCTTGTTTGGCTGAGCAGTGCAGATTGTATGTGGCTAAAACCTGCCCACATGCTGTCACCTCACTAGTGGCTGGAATCTCTGTCACTTCTAATTCCTTTTAAATAAAGTCTCCCACTTTATCCTCTGATGGTCTATAATTTTAATTCTTTAATTTCATGGACAAGAATCTGGGTACTCTTTTAAGTTTTGAGGTACATTGGAATTAGCTGGCAACCCTAACTTTCTGGGAACCCCAGCTCCCCTGTTACAGTACTATGTCTTCTTTGCAAAGGTATACAAGTACACGTGTGCTGTGCCTACAGCAAGACAGACTATACATGTTTCCTGCTCCACAATTCTTATGACTTAGTTCCCACAGTTAATTTAAAACTCTATACCTAAAACATCCTTAAATTTGAATTTAAATTTACTGTCCTTTATTTGGCGGTAATAATTATACACTCTATGGAAATTTAGTTGGCTATGCTAACACTGTCATTATTCTTTCCCTCACCACACTGTCGTTTCAGACTCTAGGGCTTCTGCAAGTGTGCGTAGAGATTGCATAAGCCATGATAAATTTCTTTAGTTACTATCCCCACAACTATAACGTATGTCTGAGACGTAGTAACCTGTTATCAACTTACTATGTGATCTTAATGTGCATAATATTTCAGTTAACACCCAAACAGATGAGCTTTTTCCTACCCACAGATCCTTTCTGAGACATGAAAAGATGTAAGGATTTCTTCCCACCAGCAAGCAGGCAATAAATTGTGTAGCCACTGATACATGTTGAATGTCTTCTAATCCAGTTCAGTTACTTGCAGCCAATGCCAGAAGCCACAGGTTAAGAGTTTGTTAAGTTGCCATGAAGGTGACTCCTATTTTAGATGCCAGATGAAAGTTTCCAGGTGTTTTGTTGTTCTGGCTAACCTGTGATAACCTGGGTTTTCTTACCTCCTTTCTTGGGCTCATTAACTTTCTGGGTGTCTCACAAAACTCAGGGAGACATTTGCATTTATACATTTATTATGAAGATCATAGATGAACAGATGATTAGGGTGAGAATTAGTGGAAGGGTGTTTGCTTTCCATGCCTGCTCTAGAAACAACAACAACAAAAACAAACAAACAAACAAACAAACAAAAAACCTGTGTGTTTTGCCCTCTGGGAGCTTCCTAAACCCTGTGCATGGAGCATTAATGGAGACATCACACTGTAGGCATGATTGCTAATAGACTGTGTAGAGAATGAGCACTCATTCTGTGGAGCATCCCCGTTTCAAAGGTATGGAGCAGGAACTCTAGAATGACAAGGTCTTGTGACTTCCTATTATACAAAGAAGGTCAGAAAAAATTTTTGTAGCCAACTGCAGGCAGCCAAAGGTTAGAATTATAAGCCAGATACTCTACAAAAAAAAATGTGTCTCTCATAATATCACAGGACTGTATGTCTCTTCCTGAAATGCTTTTTTAATAAAGTTCCTGCTCTTGGTGAGAATACAAGACCTCCTCTTTTGAAGTTGTTCTTTAGCAGACTATCATTATCCATTCCTGCCTATCTTTTTCTCTGACCCTTTGTAAGCAAGCATACTGAAGAACTTAAATATGATTTACTCAGGAATATTTACTACCCTCTAGAGATGGGCCCTGACAAACCTGTGTCCATGACTCTACTATGTTTACACCAATCAAATGTAATAATTTCTAACTTCTCCTTCCCTGGAGAGTCTCTGCTGTACACCTTTTACACTCTACACATAGTACTGAACCCATTACCTACTGTTCCTCATTTATGTTCTCTATCTAAATATTTTTGGATTTCAAGATAGTTTAGTGACAGAACTCCCAGCCTTATGATGTCCTAATTCATGTCTTCCCTTTGTTTCCTTTATCCATTTGATTGCCAAATTATACAGAGTCTACATAAGTGATTTTTATTTCTGTTAGGCCTTCTTCTCCAGCACTAATTGTGACTGTTCAGGCAGGTCCATAGACCCCCTCCCCTTGGGTGGGAGGTGTCTCCAGCCAGAGCCCAAACCTAGATGCAAAAACTGATTGGTCAGGTATAGACCAATCAGCTGTCTTTCTGACTAACCTGGGGGAACTCTTAAAAAGCTTCACTAAAACAAAGGCCAGTCTCTTCCCCACATGGCAGGGGAGCAGAAGGACCTCTAAAATTCCAGAACTTGGGTAAGCACCCCCCCCAGCCTAATGGCTGTGGTGGGTGGGGTGCTCAGGGTTCTTTCCCATATGAACCTGTGACAGTCAGGTGTGTGTAGGGACCACTCCTCACCTTCCAGCCCCTCCCCTTGAATGGGAGGCGTCTAGTTAGAGCTACAACCTAGGTGCTAAAACTGATTGGTCAGATATGAAGCAATCAGCTGTCCCTCTAACTCACCTGGGGAGGACTTAAAACTAGCTTCCCTAGAGGAAGTAAGCCCCTCTTCCCCCACATGGCAATGGAGTAGAAGGACTGCTGACCCAGGCCTCAGTGAGGTAAAGCCTGTACCCCTAGCTGGGGTAGGGGGCAGGCTCCAGACCTTTTCTCTCATGAACCTCTCTTTCTCATAAAGGGAGCTTTCTGTTATCTTTTCTGGGGCTGTTTATTTAAATAATAAAAGCTCTGTGAACTCTGACACGTGTTTTCCCCACACTGGTGGCAGGAAAACTCTGACTTCCCACATCCAATTTCCCCATCCAACTCCCCTTTTCCTGATCTACTAAATTAGAATAAATGTGTAATTAAAATTTAATTCTGTCCCTGTGTACAATTCTTTGGCATTAGAGGACAAAAACTCGGAGTAGGAGGAGGGGGAAGGGAGGATTCCAAAACTCTTTCTTTCCCCACGTTGCCACGTTCCTTACTATTATCAGCAACCCTTATCAAAACTTTCCTTCTCATGATGGGAGCTCTCTAATATCTTTCCTTCTTCTGCTTGTTTGACTGACCAGCAGAGATTTTGCTAGAACCTCTCCCACCTTTTCTTCCCACACTGGTGGCTGGAGAACTCTGTAACTCCCCGTGTTCCCTTAAATAATAAAGTCTTGTTGTCTATGATTTTAATTCTTTAACTTTGTAGACAAGAACTCAGTACTCCTTAAATATTGGGGTGCATTGGAATTTTTGTGCTGGGCATTATCTAAATTCTAACCCACAGCTCACTGCATTACATAATCTATTTGGAATCAGTATCATATTGATGATCAATGATATTTATTCCAACATTTCAGCAGACTTTGCTTAAAGATTCATCTCTGATGGCTTTTTCTGCTCAAACCCTTAAAATTTCTCCATATATATATATATATATATATATATATATATACTTCTCTAATTTGACATGAGACTCTGTGACTCATGAGTACTATTAAAGAAGGGTACTTCAGGCAAGGAAGCAAAACTGTGTAATGAGCCTGAGGCAGAAGCATGTGTGGATTGCTTCAGGAACCAAAAAATATTGAATTTTACTATGAGCAGAAGGGCTAGTGAAAGAATGAGTGATAGAGGTAAACGAATAAATAAATGTACGTATTGCATTTTCCACTATTAAGATTTAGTCCTCTAAGAGAAAACTCAAGATCTATTATAGAGTTCTGAGAAGGTAACCTACAATACTTTGTGAAATGATGCAGTCGCTTGCTCCTAAAGAAATTTATATTTAACTTTATTTTAACAGAACCCATTTAGGTATCGTATCATTTTGCTCTATTTCTGTCCACATTGTGAATTTTTTAAGAGTGAGCAAAATAGTGTAATTTGTCAATCTGTCAATATCCTAAACTAATCTATACCCAGGGTATTGCATGTGCTCAATTCACGTGTTCTAATATGTTCATAAAACTGTCTCTTTAGGAACATGTGAGTCCAGAGAAGCTGTATATTAATCAATTTAACTCTTAATAAAAATTAGCAGTAACTTAATGCATAAAAAAGCATATTCAATGTACCTTGTTATTTTGTTCACCTTTGGGTTGAATTTACGTAATAATCTACTGCAAAGTCCAAATTCAGCAATAGATATATTTATACATATGTTACCTTAAATCTCCAAATGATTTAAATAAGGGTTGATGATAGGGAGAAAAGATGGACAAACACTGAAAATGAAAATCTTGAAGCTTGGATAAAAAGCCTGTGAATTTTACACTTATTTTATACTTTATCTCATAATCCAAAAGGAGGTGGTAATGCTTACCATTTTCATAGAAAAAAAACTATATCTATTAAGAATTAGGATTTGAACCTTGTGATGATTAAATTTTCTTGTCAAATTGACCTGTTTACTAATCCACAGTCATCTTGGGTGGGTCTCTGAAGTTGTTTGCAGGAAGGATTAACTAGAGGAGGCTTTCCCTCACAGTGAGTGGCCCTCTCAGTAGGGAGCAGGATGTAAGGAAGCTCTAGGGGAAGGGAATCTTCTCTTCTTTCCTCCTGCCAGGCTGCTGTTGGTTTTTCTCTCTCTCTGCTCTGAAGCTTCAAATAAATCCCTTTTTCTTCACATAAACTGTGCCTGGTTTTGAGGTTCATCCCAGTGGCCTGTGGCTGACTATGACAGACCTAAAGTCATCATTGTCAGAATTCTTTTTCTTTCTTTCCTTCTTCCCTTCCCTCCTTCCCTCGCTTCTTTACATCTTCCTTCCCTTGCTTCTTTAAATCCTCTTTCACTTCCCCTTCCTTCTTTCCTTCCTTCCTCAACATTTAGGACAACTGCCTTTTTCTTTAATAGAATGCTTTGTGTCAGTGTGAAATGAGATTCTGGCATATCCCCCAAAAAACTAGAGACAATTTTACTGGCTTATCTTCCTCAATCTGGAAGTTCTGACTACTTCAGTAAGATCCCATATCAATTTCTCACTTTGGCTTAATGTGTCTCTTAGAAAGCTTGGAAAGATACATGGGGCTTTAAATTGCAACCTTGGTTCTTTTTACCTTCTCATAGTGGAGATAAAGCTTAACCATTTTTCTTTGTCCATGTTTCCCTGTTAGCAATGTGCTCTGCCTGTACAAGGCCATTTCATTCTCACCTGAAGGATAATGCCTATCAGTTCCTTGAATGGTTTGGGTGAGGGGCAATTTTGAAAGATATATATGAACAATTTCCACCAACAGACTATCTACTGATATATAGTTGCATGCATACACATAGTTTCACATACTTATATATAATATACATAAAACATTATATGTATTTATATGCACATACATGACCTGTGTGTGTGAATCTATATGTTCCTTAAAACATGTGCTTTACATATGTTGAACAAAGATATTATTGCCATCCCATCAAATTATTGCAAGAATATTAGGACGCAGTAAAATGAAAGGCAAAATGGTAAAAGCTAATAATATTCAGTCAATAAGACTATTCATATATGCAAATTTCCTTTGCTAAATGTGTGGACATAGTAATAAGTCAATATGAGATGATGGAATGCTGTTCTACAATTGTGTATGGGAGCAGAGTGGCCACCCCCCTTTGTTGTATTAAAAGTTTACTCAGGTGAATATTTCACAATGTCATTACATAGCCAAGTTTGTGTTTCAAACCTTCTACTTGGCAGTTGACTATTGTAATTTCTGATAATTCACATATCTATTCCCCAAGAAAGAAATCCATGACAGAAGGTGAAAAGAGGCGGCCACACAAAAATGTCTCCACTTCATGTAATCTCATTTGTGACCAGTTTACTTTCCCAGTCTTTTTTTTTTTTTTTTTTTTTTTTGGTTTGGTTTGGTTTTTCCAGATAGGGTCTCACTGTAGCCCAGGCTGATCTGGAATTCATGGCCATCCTCCTACTTCTGCCTCCCGAGTGCTGGGATTAAAGGCGTGCACAACCACGCTGGGCTTTCCCCATCTATTTAACAGAATCCGTGCCCCCTCATTTTATGCCTAAAATACCCTCTCTGTTTTCTCCATACCCTTATGTTTAGATCAATATAGATAATTCTAGGATTTCTCTTTTTTAAAAAAATGTTTAATCCTAAATGCAATGTTAAACAAAACATCAATTCCTGGGTAGTATCCCCTAGTTGTTCTCCTGAAACAGTTAGAATGCCGGCTGAAAACTTTCATGGGCTGGAGACCATAGAGCTTTAGAAGCATGTCTTTTTTGCTGTCTGTAACAGGAGGATGAATTCATGTTTTGAAATATATCATTTAAATTTTGCTAAGAAAAAATAATTCCTCTTTATAATTCCCTTTATTTTATATTTCTGTATTTTTTTCTCTTGACCAGATTATAGTAAGGATAACCCTTCTCACAGAACGTATTTGCCATTACTTGTTGGGAATAGATACTTTTCCCCCCCCTTTTACTTAAGAAGAAGAAATTTTAGACATGTAAATAAACATCCTTTTGAAAACAGATGCCAGGGCTGGAGAGATGACCCAACAGTTAAGATGCTTGCTTGCAAAGCCTGATGTCCCTTGGTACATTACCCAGTACCCACATAAAGATGACCAGTTGTGTGTGCATCTCAAATACATTTGCAGTTGCAATAGGTTGTGGTGCACCTGTTCTATCTCTCTACCTTTCTTTCTCTTTCTCTTTCTATTTCTCTTTCTCTTTCTATTTCTCTTCCCCCTCTCTCTGTCTTTCTTTCTCAAATAAATAAATAAAAGTATATTTTTAATTAAAGAAAACAAGAGCCAATACTTCTTTAATCAGGACTTCAAGGTAGCATGTTTTATGAGAAATATGAGAGCAAATTTTATCAAACGTATATTATGGATGGCCAAACACAATGCAAGTTGTGGAATTAATATTCATTTAATCAGCCTTAGCTTTGCTTCCAAACTGTTTCATAAATGAAATTTTATGAAGAACTAAGGAGTGTACTCTACCGTTTATCTATATCTATACAAAGTCTGGAGTAATGCTTAATTTTCTCATTCCAGACAGATGTGAAAAATGTTTTTAAAAAGTTAAAAATTTGACAAAATTTTACCTTATGTTACTTTCACAAATAACCCTAAAATATTGAACAAAATTGTTAAATTTGGTTGACCACTTACAAGTGTCTTTCAGGAATATTTCCTGCAAGAGCCCTGTGATAGTCTTGATTGTTAAGTTATTGAATTGAAAAGCATCTCAGAAATTAGTAAAAGCATATTTCTCAGTGTCTCTCTAAGGGATTTCCAGAGAGAATTTAAAAAGGCAGGACAAAGTTTTCTGACTAGGACACCATCAAATCTCTGTCTAGGACCACTGTGTGAAACAAATGGAAAGGAAGGAAAAGAAGTCTTATTTATTAAATTATCTCTCTCCTCCTTTCTTCTCCTCCTTCCTCCTCTTCCTATTTACTGTAGGTGAGCAGCTTCCCAAATGTTCTGGACATCATGGACTGAAGCCTCTGAATATGAATAAAACAAATCCTCCTTCTTAAGTTATTTATCTCAGATATTTTATCACAGAAAGAATAAGTCTGATATACATACTTTCGTAGTCAGCCATATAATGCTGGGATAATCTCCAAACTAGGCACAATTTATGGGAGAAAAGGGTTATTGAAGCTACAGAGGCAGGAGAAGTTTCCTAAAGGTGAAAGAGGCTGGACCCCTGTGAAAACAGGTCCAAGAAAGAGAAACCCATCACCAATACCACACACACACACACACACACACACACACACACACACACACACACACACACACACAAACAAGCAAAACATACAGGGACATAGGGAGAGAAATTTCCTTTCCCTTTAAATTGTCCTAGGGTGGGGTCTTGCAACTCTACCCCAGACTTAATGGCTTCCCTTTCTGCACTGCCCTCCTAGGAAGGGATGTTCATTTCTAGCTTCACAGAGCTTCTTTGCATCCTGCCTTCTACTGAGAGACTGTCTTCCTGTAAACATCCTCAGAGACTCACCCAAGATAATTAACAAGATCAAATTGACAATAAAACCTAACCAGTACACATAGGATCATTTGCAGAACTACAATCAATACCAGCAAAACAATGGTGACATCTTGCTTGGTGAAGGATTTACAGTGAAAACAGATAATACATACATACATACATACATACATACATACATACATACATACATACAAACATACATACAGGCTGGAGCAGTGGCTTGCAAAGCCAGATGGCCTGGATTAAATTCCCCAGTACCCATGTAAAGTCAGATACAAAAAATGGCACATGAATCTGGAGTTCCTTTGCAACAGCAGGAGGCCCTAGTGTGCCCATCCACCTTCTCTCTCTGTCTCTCTGTCTCTCTCTCATTCCAATATATATATATATATATATATACTTTAAATATATAGATTCTGTGACAGAACATGAAGTAGGTTAGGTAACAATATGCATGTTTCTGTTTGTAAAGTGTGTGTGTGTTCACAAAACCACTCTTCCTAACAGTTACATTGTTCCATGATGGGACAAAATACCCAGCCAGAAGCAGCTTCTGGCAAGAAAAGATTTCTTTTAGGCTTACAGTTTTGACCAAAAATGTCAAAATCATAGAGGAAAGCACAGAACACTTGAGGGAGGCTGTCACACCTATTCATATATACATGGGCTGCAGAGAGACCATTGAGAGCAGACCACCAGCAGAAAATGCTGGCAAGAGATGAGCCACCACAGACCTACCATGGAGGATCCACGTGGAACCCAGTAAAGAGTGGTGGGATAAGCAAAAGACCAGTCAACCCAGGATAAGCCAGCCATCCAGACACCAAAGATTTTCAACACAACCTAAAGCAAAAGTACAGAGACCCCCTAAGACCTCAACAATAAAGCAGCCTTAATACTCACCCACCACAACTCAGGGAACCAAGCAGAAGAGCGGGTGGAAAGATTCTAAGAGCCTTGGTGGAGGAGAACATCCAGAGACATGGCCCCCTCAGTAACAACATACAATGGGGGTGTGGAACCACGTTGACTCCTAGGCTATTCACAACTCCCTACCCCATGGACTCATCCAGACTGGCCATGGAGGAGAATACCCAGCCGATTGGGGACAGAGAAGAGGGAAATCGGGGAACTGAGGATACCAATTCATTATTTGCTCATTCAGTGTATCTAAATATGGATAATAAAGATATAATTTAAAAAATAAAAGAAAGAAAGAAACTGCAAGCAAAACAACTTCCTTTGGGAAGTGACTTCACTGCTTTATCGCTAGGTAGGTATAGTAGGCAACTTCAGTTGATGGGATGAACTTCCAAACAGAGATAGTTGATGAGAGGAAGAAAGGAATTATTTGAAGTTTGCCAATCTAAGCAGAGAGAAAAAGCCACCACCAGCATCTCCAAAAGCAGCCATACAGCAGTGATTCCAGCTGAGCTGAGGGCTGTATGCATACCTTAGGCTGGAATTCCAGACCTGCCCCCAGCAAAGCTTTAGGGTTGAACCTTAGGATTCATCCATAGTGACCCCTCCTCCAGCCAGGAAGCAGGAGACAAGCTCTTTATAAAACTCCTGAATCTATTTGGGGACATTAATTTAAACTACCACAGTAGGACAAGGCTGGACAGAACATGAGCTCAAATTGAGAGCTCTCAACAAGATGAAATCTAGAATGTGAGACTTCTGAAGTTGGGACATTTTCTGAATTTGAAAGAAACAGCCATATTTTAAGAAGTTTATGTGTATCATAGCTATTGAGAAAGGAATCAGTGAAATCTCATTCTTAATTCTGATTGATTTCTGATTGTTTTAGGGATCCCATGGCTTGACATTTTCTTCTGTTTCATATGAAAATATTTAAACTGAATCTAGATTGTAGTTTATACCATTCGCTGTAATAAACTTCTTTGATGCCATATTTAAAATTAAAGAATGAATATGCATTAAATTGATAAGGTCAATGTTCTCAGTTTCTGGGGAGATTATGGGTTATATTCATTGAGGATATAGAAGAGGAATGGCTACATAGAACATCATGAATGTTAACTTCAAAGTTGGAAAAAATGAAGTTGAATTTCTCTACTAATCATTATCATGACTATGATGTGTTAGTTTTTAAGGCACTTAGCGTTTTGAATCTTATAGAAAAAGCTGGAGTTACAAAAATAATGAAAATAATTTTCTAAAATCCCTATGTTTTAAGAAAATAGACACAGCACTTTTGGTTAGGGTTCAAAAGTTAGCTCTCATAACTTTTTTTTTGTCCTCAGAGATAGTCATTAATATCTTCAATTTTCAAGTAAGTAAGTGGATTAGCAAAAGAAATTAAATAACATAAAAAATGTGAGAGAATAAATATGAATTAATAAATATTGATTTCAGTGTCTAGAAACATATTAGGAAAACAGATTAATTTTTAAATGAAGGGGATGTATTGTTCATTTAGCGGTCACAAAATGGTCATGATATGATAAACATGTACATTAAATTTTCTGATATTGCAAATGCTTTTACATGATTATAAGGTTTTCTAAATAAGCTTACTTGATTTCAAATTAAATAAATTATTTGTGGCCAGATAGTTATTAAAGAAATTTATGAAACACCTTCAAATACGATAAAACAAAAACCACTGTTGAGATAGAACTATTTAAAAACACAAGATGGGTTATAAATTTGAGTCTCTAAAGATCAAAGTGCATGCCTAATTCTTACACAGATTAAAAGGAAAACTTCTCTCCATCCCATTGGGTGTGTTTATTTTTTAAATTCCATGTTTATTTATATTTTTCAAAATATTCTTTTCAATTGGGTGTGATTTGCAGTCATTTAATTTTTTTTAAATTATCATTTTAGGACTGCATATTTAGTAACCCAGTCAGCGTGAGGGACATTTGCCATGTTCTAGGGCTCTGAACAAAGAGAAAACTGATTTCCATGAAGCACTGAGGAGGTAATATGAATACACATGGTCTCACATGAGTGAGACCATTTTTATGAGATCATTGTTGAATGAGTGACATTTGAACAGATGCTCTTTGAGGAATGTTGATTCTTCTCTATGAGGGTGCCTCAGCCAATAAAATTGCTTGGATAGTGGATCCATTTCATCACCATATATAACACAAGACTGAGCTAATCAGTTGAAGGCTTGCATCTGACATAGGACCTATCCTCTACGCCAAAGGAAAATCTGCCAAGAATTCCTATGTCCTAGAGTTACAGATTGAACTGGTCAGCCTCTCCAATATGAATAAATCCTTTAACATAAATCTGAAGGTGGGATGTGATTTTTTTGTCTTTTTTTGTTTGTTTGTCTGGAGAACCCTGAGTAGCAGAAAGGTAGAAACAAACATTTCAGAAGATGATGAAACAGAAGAAAAAGCAAAGGGTCCCAGCTAAGGCATATTATCAAGAGCAGTATATGTTTGTGAAGGTGAAAAGTGACCTGCATGTGTGAGGCAGAGTTATCAATACCTCGTTATCTTCCAGAGTCTAAAATGTAACCCTCTAGCTTCTGAAAGTGCTACATCAACATCCTATATTTTTAAGTAAGGATAAATGAGGTGTGAACCATCTGAATCAAAATAAAATCATTCTTAAATATATAAATTAGAATTTCATTAGGTATCTTATTCAGTCTACTTCAGTGATTGCCCCTCTCTGAACCACTGTCTGAAACCACAGCTGTCAACTCACCAGATATTTGGGTGTCATTTATACATATAAAAACAAACACAGTCAACATATAATTCTAATACATCACACAACTAATGATCTCAGTTGATTTCACAGGATAAACTCATTTAAAGTATTATAAATAATTGTTCTGTATTACCTTCAAGTACAGTTGATATGGAATTCTGAAGCATTGCACATACAGCTGAGTCAATTGCTGGAAATTAACATTCTAGGGATGTTTCATTGCTCCAGCCATTGAGCTGGGCACTTGCTATGGAGAGAAACCTTCTCTGATGTCCCCTCTGTGACTGAGTTTTATTGCCTCAATGATTCTGTTGCTTGTTGTAACCCAATATGTATGTTAGTATACCTTAAGGAATAGGTTGTCATGCGATTTATTAGGTAGAGTATCTTACATCTTAAAATGGTAGAGAAAATTTTATATTGACATATCCAGAGTTTTTATTGAAGTTATATTAGTCCTATCTATCAGAGATATGCTAGAAAATCTATAACTTCCACCAAAATGTTGCCCATGTGAGCAATTCAGTTTATGAAGTACAAGTTTCTAAGGCAGGCTTAGGGCCTCTGATTCATTTTTCAACCTATGTGATGTTTAATGATTTTGTCAAAATAAAAACTAATACGCAATTCTGGTTCCATCATCAAATTATGCCATTCAATTTATAGCTTGGGCTATGAAAAAAGACACCCAGATATGGAAGTCTGAGGAGTGGGAAATAACTCCAGTCTATGCAATTCTCTTGCCTCTTTTGACACAGATATTTGTAGCAAATAAGAAGTTATTTGGCTTATTATTATACTGGGAATTTTTTTACAACCAAGTAATAGCATTGTTTCATTATGTCAAACATGTAGATATCTGTCTAGGGCATACTGTTGGGCAGAAAAAATGATTATTAAAAAATGGAACTATATAAAGTAAAAAGGGTTGAAAGGTCTTTATCACCTGCTTAAACCAATCTTAAATCTCATATTTTTTTAAAATTACTGAACAGTGATTCCAAACACTGATTTTGTATTAACTCTCATAGAGTATCAAAGAGCATTTTCACATGGTGTCAGTGTGTATTTGTGTGTGTGTGTGTGTGTGTGTGTGTGTGTGTGTGTGTGTGTGTGAGTAGCAGCAGTAGTAGTAATAATAGTATGCAGGTACATCACATTGACTTTTAAAAATATTTAAAATTAAATTCATAGTTTTTTGTTTATTTAAATATTATCTTGAGAATATATATTTCTAGATATGATCAAGAAACATCAAAGCATGTTAATAAAAATGAATATATATATATATCATTTAATTATGAAACTGTCATTTACTGAGCCATCTAAATACATGAAATTATGCATAAAAGTCTATACGCTTTGCTTTTTATGAATAAAATATTATTACCTAGGGTAAGGTAACTTTTCCGATATTATTTTATTTATTCCCAGGATGAGAGTCATCTAATGGTTACCCATAATGCTTCCAAAATCTCTACATTAGGCTCTATATCTACCACCCTGAGTCATGTAGGAATTTAACCTTGGTAAATTACTCACTACATGTATCAAATCCAGTAAAAGGGGACCTTAACACACACATTAAGATAGTGCTTGATCATATTTACCACAATATTCTGAGAAAGCCAACAAAATTCCAAATGGTCCAAAGACTAGGCCAGATTCTCAAAGTTAATCAGGTAACTTTGGTTCATTTTCAGGCTTGTCAGATTCAAAGGCACATCATTACTGCCATATCGCACAACCCCCAGAGATTAAATAATTCCAAACTCAAGAATGCCTACTTGAATGGTGTGAAATAATAGCCACATGTCAGATTTAAAAATTATTTATAAAACATGCAACACAGTTACCGCTCTGTGTGCAAGGCCCTCCCCATTAATCATTTTGGTTTTTTTCTTACACACAGAATATAACTCCACTTGTAAGCAATACCTATTTAGGAGTGAAATTTACATCTTAAATGATGGCTATTTTGGGGTTATTTATTAAAGATTCACCTCTAATGCCATTCTAGCCACATCATTTTATTACTGTACCTATTCACATTTTTATCTAGACAGAAAAAATTAAAATATAATCGTGGCCTTTGTCGTCGGCTGTGTGACAGTGGGAATGCTGGTAGATAAGATAAGATACATTTCACATATGTAAATTTTAGGGTGGAATGGACATGGAACTTCTAGAAGCATGGGGTACAGCGATTGATCCATGCCAGAGGATGTGGCTATAGAATGTGAAATGGAACAAAACTTGTTTATAGAGTTAGACACACATCTAAATACTTCAGTTCAATGGCTTTGAAAATCTACTGACCTAAAATCTAGAACATTTTATAGGAATCTATGAGCATTGTTCCTTTTTTTGAGATAGGGTCTGGCTATGTGGCCCAGTCTGGCTTCAAGCTCACTTACTCTGGCATTACTCCAATGTACCACCATAGCCAGATTATTTTTTTTAATTGATAATGGAAACATGTGCATGGGCTTGTTATGTAAGTTACTTCTTTTTCCATTCTTTCTCATGTTGTCTAATTACATTACTGTCATTCTTTACCATGCAGACTAATTACATTAATGAAAAAAATTCAGTTTTTTGTTACCAAATGTTTAACAGTTAATATTTGTTTAATTTCTCTACATGATAATAAAGGGTTTCATTAAAGATTCATTTATTTGTATTCAAAAGGAACTTAGCTTGAAGGAAAATAGGCAACTATTAGATATGGATATCGTGAAAATCATGTATGTATAACTAATGAACTTGAGAAAATGTATATATCTATGAACAAGGCGGGTATGGCAGGAATGCTCCTGAGTCATTTAGCTCAGTTTATCAACCAATCTTCCTCTGGTTGTTCTGAGATTTGAAGAAATAAATGATATTGGAATGTTGAACACACAGTCCAATAAGGTAAGAAAAAGCCAGGTTTCCATTTATAGTTCCTGGTCATGCACTGAATAACAATATAAACAGATAAATGAGAGAAAGATAAATTTCCTGACCATTCTTCCCTAGGACTGTCTGAATATTTGTTCTTATTTAGTATCTGTTTATAATAAGAAAATCCTATAGCTATTTATATTACAGATTTTATAGAGTTCACAGGCTGAATGTACTATGAGGACCCTCACAGGATATTTAATTTCTCCTTCCATTCTCTGAATCAGAGAGTTATCTTTCTCTCTTGGAATGTTCCTTCTCCATTCAGAACATGTGCATATTCATCATTCTTCTATGTCCTTTCAGCATCCTGATTTTTCATCACTGAAAGAATTATAAATTGTCCACAATAGTTTAAATAATATAGCCAGAATGGCATTCACTTTCTCAAATGTAGTGAATTTGCTTTGAGAATCAAAAGAGGTCAATTGATCACTGATATAAAAATGATTCTTGAGGTTTTGTTAACCTGAGATCATCCTAATTTTGTGTGATTTCTATTGATAATTTCAAATGAGATTATTGCTCTGTTGTCTTTGAAACTACAGAACAAATCATAAGTATATTTTCTTCTAATCTTACATGTTATGTTTCTTTGAAGGTAACAAAAAGACCACCAGCTCCACAAAACACATTGTTTTAAATGCTTACTAAATTGTTCACATACTACGAATAAAAATACCAATGTATTACATGAATGAGAACATTAAATATACATCAATAAATATAGAAAATGCAGATCTATATTTTATAACATTGTAAAAGTTAACTAAAAATAAATAGCAGACATATTTAAACCTGAGAGATTATATCATTTGATACAATTTCTAGATTATTTTTTTAATTCCCAAATTTCCTTTCCTATTTCTTTCCTCTAACAACAGATTATAGTCACACAGATGCACAAAAATGATACTATTTTATTACCAGTGGGAAGGAGGGAGGGGACAATGTAGAGACAGTTCATCATGACGT
>PVHP010040559.1:0-15817 GCA_004024765.1 Zapus hudsonius | reverse complement strand
TCAGGAGAGACCAGGCTCAGGAGAGACCAGGTTCAGGAGAGACCAGGTTCAGGAGAGACCAGGCACAGTAGAGACCTGGTTCAGTAGAGACCAGGTTCAGGAGAGACCAGGTTCAGTAGAGACAGGCACAGTAGAGACCAGAGCTTCCGAGAAGAAAAGGAAGTGGAGGGAAATGGTCATGATGATGGTGGTGATAGTGGTGGTGATGGTGTTGGTGGTGATGTGGTGGTGGTGGCATTCACAAGCTCACGGGCATCTCATACAACACCACATATATTCCTGTGTAGGTTGCATAATCATTCCCTTTCTATACATGGGGAGACTGAGGCTCAGAGAGGTAAGACCTCTGAACCAAGACCACAGAGCTCTAGTGGGGAGCAGGGGTCAAATGCCTCACCCTGTTAGTCCAGCTTTTAGCCCACGGCCTACCTGCCAGGCCCCTCCAAACCCCACCCCAACACAGTGACTGAAGAGGACAGAGCTCCAGGCCTAGGATGGGATTGCAGAGAGTGGGCCACATGGATGGGCCCAATCCAGACACTTCACCACATCCAACTCTGAATCAGAAACAGCCATGCATCTTGCAGATGTCACCTGCTGGGGAGAGGATGGAAAAATCCCAAAGCACACATGATACGTTCCACTTTACCCTCTCCCCTGGCAGACATCACTAATCAATCCCCACACCCTTTCTCTCCAGCCTCAAGAGCATGATCACGAAGCCCCTATCAGCAGGTCCAAACTGACATTTAAGAGAGAACCAGTTGGACCACAGTGATCTAAACCCACTGCTTGACTTGACAAAGACAGTGGGAGAGACTTTTAGCAAAGCCGAACAGCAGACATCTGGAAGAGCAGCCCATAGCTGCTGAGTGTCCCCTCCTAACACACATCCATGCACACGGAGCTTGGGATAACAGGCCAGCAGCAGGCTCTGATGGATGGCACCAGGGCTCCTGGAAGGGGTGGTGCCCAGGATTAGTGGCAGCCAGAGCCCAGAGAGCAGATCCTGGCTCTTTTCATCCAGCAGCCGGACCGTGAAGGCTGTATAGTCAGGAAATCAATTCCGGAAAAGCCTGCTTAAGCCAGGCTGTTGACATCAGGTTTGGGGGACTTAACTGCAGTCGATCAGGCAGGCAACTCCAGTGGTGGTCCTGGGGGAGCGGGTGGCTAGAATCATGCCAGGGCCCAGGACCCCTAAGCTCGCTGATCACATCATGACCCACCCAGGGGCCCAGAAGTTCCATGCTCCTCCAGTGGAGAAAGATGGAACATCCCCTTTGGGTCAGGCATGGGAGCTGCTGGAACGATTTAATCAGGCAAAGAGTTCACCCCAGTTTCCTGCACCCAGAAAGCTCTCCAGATATCAGCATGGTTTAGAAAACCATTAATTCATTAAATGAATTCCGGAGTAGCCAGACCCAAACCCAGAGCCCTGTGCACTTTGATACAGAGCACAGAAAGGAACAAATCTCCCTGATTCGGCTCACTGAACCCCCAAGACTGGTGTGTTCACTCCCTAGGAACCCCAAAGACCAAGTGCGGGCTCAGCAAGCCCTGTGCCAACAACTTCTTCGCGTTTAAGATCTGCAGTGGAGCCGCCAACGTCGTGGGCCCCTCCATGTGCTTTGAAAATGAAATGTAAGTTCCATGGGGGGGGGAGCGAGGTTTCTTCACTTGCATTGATTAATTCATTCTAAAATTCAAACTCCAGGGACAGGCCTGGGAGGACAGCCCATGCCTTCCAAAGGCTTTCTTTTACTCTGGATGTGTGAGTCACAAACATGCACACAGCCTCCAGCTAAGTGTCACAGGTGTCACCTCCTTCCTCCCCAGCACAGGGAGCTGCGCTGCCCTGTCCCTCTTGTGAAGGGGAGCAAACTGGGGCTCAGACAGGGTCGTGGGACTGGATCGTGGCTCAGCCAGTGAAGCCCTTGTCACTCAAGCATGGGGAAGGGGAGTTTGGAACGCACCCACATAAACGCCAGGTGGCTTGCCCGTAATCCCAGCACTCGGGTGGCAGAGACAGGATAACTCCAGGGCCAGCTGGCTAGCCAGACTACTAGCTGAAAGGGTGAGCTCCGCGTTCAGGTCAGAGACCCTGCCTCAGGGAAATAGGGGGAGTGCAATAGAGGAAGTCCTCTGGCTTCCACAGGCACACGCAAATGTGTGTGCATGCGTCTACACGCACATGCAAACACAAAGATACACGCTAAGACAAAATCCAGGGCTTCGGCGGGGTGTAGGAGAAAGATTGTACACCTATTATTCGACCTAGAAAGTTATATTCAACTGCCATGAGTTCCAGGCCAGCCTGGGCTACAGAGTAAGTTCCAGGTTGGCCAGGGCTAGAGTGAGACCCTTCTTTAAAAAAAAAATGAAGGGAGAGAGGGAGGGAAGGAGGGAGAGAAGGAGGGAGGAAGGGAAGGAGGGAGGGAGGTAGGGAGAGAGGGAAGGAGGAAGGGAAGGAGGGAGGGAGGGAGGGAGGGAGGAAGGGAGGGTAGGAAGTTAATTTTGTCAAAAAGGACAGTCAAGCCTTTAGGTCAGGATACTGAAGCCAAACACAACTTGCATAGTCAAAACAAGGAACTTAAAGATATGAAGATTCATAATTCAGGTGAAGAGGAGGGAATATTAGAGCAAAATGAGCCACTGTAGAGGAGTGAGTTGCTAGGTGTAGGCATCTGCTTCCTTGTGCTTGTTAATTTACATGTCTGATGTCACATACACATCTCTGGACCTACTCTAAAACCCCCTTATAACCAGGGCTCGGGGCATCTATGCTTGGCCCACCAGCGTAAATT
Source organism: Zapus hudsonius (assembly GCA_004024765.1). NCBI lineage: Eukaryota > Metazoa > Chordata > Mammalia > Rodentia > Dipodidae > Zapus > Zapus hudsonius. The sequence continues at coordinate 13,013 of PVHP010040559.1, read as the reverse complement.
TCTAAATTCGTAATAATAATAATAAATGAAACTCCAATCTCAAAAAAGAAAAAAAAGAAGAAGAAACCAAGGAACATGGGTTGAGGCCATATGTTGCAGTCAGCTTTCTAGTTGCTGCGCAGAAAGAACCCAAACAAAAGCGGCTTGTTGAGGAATGGGTTTATTTGGCTTACGGACTCGAGGGGAGACTCCATCCTGGCAGGGAAAATGATGGCATGAGCAGAGGGCTGGACATCACCTCTGCCACAGCACTGCAAACAGCGGCAGGAAGGTGTGCCAAACACTGGCAAGGGGAAGCTGGCTTAGAACCCCATAAGCCCGCCCCCAACAACACAGCTTCATCGAGGTTGTAAAACCCAAACTGCCATCAGCTGAGGATCATCTATCAGAACACATTCAATTGTTTGAGGGGGACACCTGGATCAAACCATGACACCATAGTTCTGCAATTAGAGTTTATTTACAAAGCCTGACGACCTGGGTTCATTCAATCCCCCAGTGGCCACGCAAAGTCAGATGCACAAAGTGGTACAGGCCCTGGTGTGCCCATATTCATTATTCTCTCTCTCTTTCTCAAAAATTAATTAATTAATTTTAAAAAACAGGACGTTATTGGCTTGTGTAGTCAAAAGGCCAGAGATGCACCCTGGGGCTTCTTCTTACGTCATTTTGCCTGCATCTTCTTGTTAGCGTTGGTTTATTTCACTGACAACCACTTCTCTGTGGGGTTGGAGGAAGGAGGCTCCCGCTGTTCTGACAGATGAGTACATCCCTAGCACCCCACCAGCAAGACAGCCCCCCTCAGAGCCCGTCTCACTGACTGCCTGGGTTGCATGGTCGGGTACTGTGGTCACCATCATTGGCAGTTGGGAAGAGGTCAGTCCGTCCCAGGAACCACGGCTGAGAGCAAAGAGTGACCAGAAGACACAGTGTGGGTGTTAGGCGGGTGGGAAGTACGTCTCTAGGTTCTGTCTCCCCAGGGTGAACACCCCAAATCAGCACCTGGAACCCCAGACAGGGGCCTTGCCTCTCAGAGCACACACACTGTCCATGGGAACTTCTTAGAGAATGCATCCCACCACAGGCTTCCAGGAGAACATCCAGTCACGCCATGTATTTCCCTTTTATTTAAATGTTTTGATTGATATTCACATGCAAGGGGAGAGAGAGAGAGAGAGAGAGAGAGAGAGAGAGAGAGAGAGAGAGAGAGAGAGAACGCCTGGGCCAGCAGGGTCAATTCCCCAGTGACCCCTGAGCCATCTGCCCAGGCCTGCCTATGTTTCCTGTTTCTTCTCCTCTGGGCTCTAAGGAGTCCCTCTCTCAAAGTCCCTGTCACTAAAGTAGAGTGTTCTTTCCACTCCTGAACCACTGGCTGTATTTTTTTTTCTTTCTTTACTTCAGTATCATGAGTCCTGTGAAAAACAACGTGGGCAGAGGCCTGAATATTGCCCTGGTGAACGGTAAGTGGCCAGTGGTCAGCACACTTTGAGCCCCAGGGAGGGACCTGTCACCAACCGGGTCATCCAGAGCTCAGGAAGGAGGTAAGGCTGGCCTGAGGGAACAGCTTGTCTTAAACAGCCAGTTCCCCCACAGTTCCAGCCTGGCTTCTACTCACTTTTCCCAAAGCCACCCCAGCTTACCTGAAGCCACAGGGACACCCCATGGCAGTGTGCGATCACACGCTGGGTGCACACCTTTCTTCACTATCAAATGTGGACAGACAACAGCGAGAATGACCCAGGCTCTGCCAGTGCAAGGGGTCAGCTGTGACCTAGGACAGGCCCTGGCTTCATGATCCCCAAAGATGTCATCGTCGGGGAGCAGGGAAATGGGAAACAAGAGACCAGGGAAGTCGCAGAGGCGGGTGGGGATAGTAATCAGCCCTTGCTTCTTGATATATAAACTATAACTACCAGGGGCCATAAGCCAACATGTGGGGCATTCATCGGGTAAGAGCTATTTCAGTTAACCCCTTGTCACCATGCTAGACGGAGTGCTTAGCATCTCCACTTCCCGGGTAAGTCGGAAACAGAGGCTTTGAAAGTCATACAGCAACTTGAAGCCAGAGATGGCTGCCTGCAGGTCTTCAGGACCCGCTAACCCCCTCCTTACATCAGGTGTGCAAGACAGTCCTGTCTGTGGAGGCTGATCTTGCAGCCTCGGGCTCTTCTCTACACAATGAGCCGGAACAATGAGAAAGAGAGAGTGCAGCTCCAGGGAGTGGCTACTCACCCCCACTCCAATCCCAGAAGGATCCACAAGTATGTACGATCAGAAAAGCCGTTTCAATGGCCCAGAGACTCCCTTCCCTACAAAATCCTCAGATAAAGCCTCCTGTGCTGGTGGCTCTGGGAATCCGGGAAGGGTTGCCTGGTAAACCTGCTCCCACCTGCCTGGAGAACTGGCCCCTTACTCTAAGAAGCCACCGTCCTGCCATCTCCTCGGCAACACCGACATCTAGTGGCGGAGATGGAGGGCTCCAGGAATCTCTTAAACCACAGCATTGTGGTGATGGGCACCCTTGATCCCAGGAGGCAGAGGCAGGAGGATCTCCGTGAGTTCGAGGCCACCCTGAGACTATATAGTAAATTCCAGGTCAGCCTGGGCTAGAGCGAGACCCTACCTTGGGAAAACACACACAGAGACATTTCAGTCTCAGAAACTGCCAATCCTTGAGCCTTCAAGAAATGGAGGACTTGGGGTTCAGACACTCTGTTCAGGAAGGAATAATGAGGACAACCGCCCTTGTTACTAGCAACTAAAATGGATCTTATATGCTTGGAATCTCGTTTCATTCCTGAAACCCATTTTATAGCTGAGAACAACAGACTTAACAGCCTGTTAGCTATTTTATTCAATCTCTCGTCACCCTTACAGGGAGCTGTGTTCAATAGCTCCATTTTCCAAGTAAGACACAGATCTCTTCCCAGGATCTGATTTGATTCTCTGAACTGATTATTTATTTATTTATTTATTTTTAGACCTGAGGCGACCCTGGAGCCATGTTCAACAAACTGACAAGCAGAGTGAGTCACGTTGTAGGAAATAATAATTTTCCTCTCTCTGCCCACTAGGAACCACAGGACAGGTGCTGAAGAAGAGCTACTTCGACATGTACTCTGGAGGTAGGCATCTCTATTGGCACTGACGTCATAGCAGGGCACAGCCCCCCCCCCCCACTGCGAGGCAGGGGAGTCACGGGAAGCACAGTTGAGAGTCATTCTTCCTCCTCTGAAACATCCTTCTGGCATAGATTTATTTATCTATTTATTTATTGATTAGCAGAGAGAGTGTGCATGGCTGTGCCCCAGAGCCTCCAGCCGAGGCAAATGAACTCCAGATGCACACACCACTTTTTGCATCTGGCTTTACGTAGGTACTGGGGACTCGAACCCAAAGCCATCAGGCTTTGCAAGCAAGCACCTTGAACTGCTGAGCCATCTCTCTTTTCATGAAAGGCTCCATTTGTTCATTCTGTGCAAATTATGCAGCCAGTTCGGCTAAGAATTTATCATTCCTTTTTTTTTGGTACATTTACCATCTACCCCAAGTCATCACAGTTAAGGTTCACCGAGATCCCGTGAGTGGGACCATTACCCATCTTTCCCTGACAGATGAGTGTCTGTTGGAACTTATGAGGTCACTCTTGCCCAAACATCAGCCATTCAAGGACCTTTTCTGGAGTCATTCCACCTGCTAAGCTAGTGTTTTTTAAAGTGGATTCAGGCTGCTGGGACAAATTACCTGACAAAAAAATGAGTTTAAGGGAGGGAGGGGATTATTTCCGTGTATAGTTTCAGATTACAGTCCAATCCAGCAGCAAAGCTGGTCACGGTCAGCACAGGGAGGAAGCAAAGAGAGCTGCCCAGAGTTAGGGGGGTCTTCCCACCTGAATTGGTCTAACCAAGATCATCCCTCACAGGCTCACCTCATCTACAGAGTCCTGTCAAGTTGACAATCCATATAATATGATAATCCATATCTCGATGGTTGGTTCTCTTTTATTTAGCTGTATAGATACGCCTTCGAAGGAAACATCATCTCCTCACTAAAAGCCATTGTTGCATTTAACCCCAGCACACAGAAAGGAGAGGTAAAGGATCTCTCTGAGTTCCAGACCAGCCGGGGCTACAAAGTGAGTTCCGGTCAGCCTGGGCTATAGAGACACCCTGCCTTGAAAATAGAAAAAAGAAAGCCATTGTTACTTGGTGATGGTATAAAAACAAACATAATGAGGGCTGGAGAGATGGCCCAGCAGTTAAAGGCATTTGCTTGCAAAGCCTGACAGCCCAGGGTTCGGTTCCCTAGTGTGCCCATAAATCCAGGTGCACAAAGGGGTACACCAGTTTGGAGTTTGATTGCAGTGGCAGGAGGCCCTGGCACACCCATACACACACTCTCTGTCTCTCTCAAATAAATAAAAATTTTAAAATAAATGAAATAAACAATGAACATTAATAAAATTATTGAAGGTGGTTCACATGCCCCCTCTCCACACACAGGCTTGTTTTCCATGGACTCACAAGTTCACAGAGGTTCTAGGGACACAGGCAGAGCCTTTGTCCTGTCTGAGCAGCAGGAGGCTCGTGTGCTGTGTTACAGAGCTCAGCTGCCCAAGGCCATCTGGTTGACCCTCTGAATGAGCACCATCTGGACACTGACCAGTGCAGAAGGAACTGGCGATGTGAAAAGGCCTGAGAGCTCCTGAGAGACGAGCAGGCCCACAGAGCCTCACAGACCAGTGGGTCTCCCCCAACACCTACTCGGTGTCATAGTGCCCCAGGGAATGTTACGATACCAGGATCTAGTCACCACCCCAGGTCACCTGAATGACAAGTTCTGGGGTTAGGGGGGCATTCCACCCCCAGGATGCCCCCACCACCTGACTGCTGAGCTCCGGGTCCCAGAATCAATTGGTCCTGGGGTCATTTGGGCAGAAGAATGAGGAAAGACAGGAGTCGTTTCTCCTCGGTGACCTCATTTTCCTTCCTCCCCTAGATGCCAACCTCCTGGTGAGATTCCTTGCAGAAATTCCCGAGGGCACCCTGGTGCTGGTGGCCTCCTACGATGACCCAGGGACCAAGTAAGTGGGGAACTCCACCCAACAGACCCTCAATAATGCCAGCAAAATGTTCACTTTCCACTGTCCTGTCAGGACCACCCCCAGCAACTTATCCTTAAGGACATAAGCAGGGGACTTTGAGACACGATGTCCTGTGAGGTTTGTCATGGCCTTCGTTGCGATAGTGACAAACTGAAAATCCCACCCCTGCCCAACAAAAGCTGGTCGGTGACACAAATTATGAGAAATCATGATATATGACATGATCTCTTATATGTAAGTATAGGAAGATACATTGAACCTCAAATGATGGAGAGAACATTAAAGTTAAGAACGTACAGACATGAGCCACACAACCTTGTCTGATCCGTTGATGAACTGCATTCTCTATGATCCTATAAAATCAGATCACTTAGTAATGTCGTAGCTCTCATGGCTTGTATAACGACACTCCTACAGTCACACAATAACTAAGTCACTCAACAACACGTTTCAACTCACGGTTGTGTTAAAATGTTTACAGCGATTTACATTAAAGGAGAGGAATGAAGTCTGTCTTTCGGGTGTAAACAGCAGTAATGTTTTAACACTTTTCCAGTCCTTTAAAGAGGAAATTCTCAAGGTCCCTCTCACCCAGCCCTGCTTGTGAATTCAGGGTGCTGCCCAGGGCTGGACCTACACACCCTGAGGTGCGGTGGCAAGTCTTGAGAACCCTGGTGTCCTTCTGTCCTACCCTCACCCACCCATCCTCTCTGGTTTCCAACAGAATGAATGACCAAATCAGGACGATCTTCTCCAACCTGGGGAGCTCCTATGCAAAGGAGCTGGGCTTCCGAGACAGCTGGGTCTTTTTAGGCGCTAAAGACCTCAAGAATAAAAGCCCCTTTGAACAGGTGGGTTCCTGGTCGCCCTCCTGTCCCAGGAGGGGCTGGGAGCATGAGGACAGTAGTGTTGGGAGGAGGGAGCCAGCAAGGAAGGCCACGCACTCTCGGTCACCTCGATTCAGGGTGCTCAGATGAGCCAAGTCCCATTAGGAAGCAGGGGTAAGAGGATCACTGTGAGTTCGAGGCCAGCCTGGGCTAGAGTGAGACCCTACCTTGGAGAAAAAAAAAAGGAGCCATGGAGGAAAGAAAGAATGAAACGTAAAGACGCAGGGAGAGCATCGAGCAGAGGCAGGATGCTCGGCTTCCAGCCTCAGCTGTGACCTTGGCCAACAGCCCAAGTCCCCTTGGGAGCTCCCGATAGAGATCATGACCTGACCCCAAGAAGGGGACCCAGGACCACCTGGGCATAGGGCAAGAGTGAGGAGGGTCTCCGATATAAGGCTTTATGGTTGCAACCTGTGGGGGGGTAGTCCTGAGTGGAGGGTCCTGAGACACCCAATGTGGAGTTAGTTTGAGAAGTGCCCACAGGAGGGAGAGTGAGCAGAACTTGGGGTCCCCCAGGGAAATGGGAGCCTTTTCAGCAGCCAGGCTCATCTCTGGGGAAAATTCTAGAAACCTGAGAGAACTTACCAGGCCTTGGCAGAACCAGCCAGCTCCCACGATGGACGGTGCTGCTGAGGAGAGCAGACTGGAGCAGGAAGGCATCGGGAAGCCATAGGAAATATACATGACATTGACCGACCCGTCTGACTATAACAGAACCTTGGGCACCCAGCATATGAGCGCTCCCAGTTAGGTTACTTCTTGTGCAGGCTGGCAGGTCCCCCCAGAGATGTCCTATGGACTCTCAGGACAGCCTCCACAGCTGGGCACAGAGATCATCATGGAAGGGAAAGGGGACCAGAAGACAAGGAACCCCGAGCAGTGATCAGGAAAGGTGGCACCTGCAGGCGTAGAGGCTGCGAGATGCAGGGGCTTTTTTTTCCCCTCCATAAACTAAGCCTGAGCATTTTCAACCCAGCCATGCTGGTTTTATTATTGTCTTATCAGTAATATTCTTGAATATTTCACAACAGTCCCACCGCTGGGGGTGAGGGAACCATGGGGCAGAGACATTAGCTGTCTGTGCCTCAGTTTGACTCTCTGTAGAGTGGGACAACAGTGAGCATCTTCTAGGGCTGCTTGCAGATTAAATGGAGAAGGGTTAAATGTTGCCTGCTGGGAGTGTGGCACTCTGGGATACGTCTTATTGGCCCCGTGATTATTGTCATTTGGGATTTTGTAGGAGGCTGATGGTGACTTAGATGAGGTGATAAGGCTCTCCTATCCCTCCCAAATCTTGATGCCCCCACAGGGCACAACAGGCGGCAACTAGGTCCTGGATCTCATTTCTGAGACCTCGGATGAGTCTCAGTCCCATCTTTGAAAATGGGGCTGTGACAGAATGAGTGATCCGGTGATGTATTTGTTAAGGGACCATGCCAATGCCCACCACGTGTTGTAAACTGCCTGAAATCTGTCCCTTCTCCTCTCTCTAGTACTTAAAGAACAACCCACAAACGAATAAATATGAAGGCTGGCCGGAGCTGCTGGAACTAGAGGGCTGTGTGCCTCGGAAGATAGTTTAGGTGTCGGTGACCCCTCCTGACTTGGGTGCAGAGTCCAAGGTCGCTGGAGCTGGGCATCCAGGGGCGCTGACCCAGGAGGAAGAGGACGGAGGAGCATGTCCAAGGAGTGGGCCCACCATCCCTGCCCACTGTGGCTCGCCTCTCCTCTGCAGACACGAAAGCCTCGCTCTGCCCGAGATACTCAACCTGGAGGATGAGTGCATCCCCCCACCCCGCCGCCGGGGTCTCTGGAACCATCTATCTGGGATGAGAACTGGTGTATCCTCATCAGGAACTACCCATGGTCAGTCCCAGAAGGACTGGCTGCCCACACTTGAGCAAGATTAAATTCTATTTTTGCTGACAGTTCTTTCTGACCTCTCAAACTGCGTTGCTTCTCCCCAAAGATGGCGCTGGTCTGGTCTCAGTGATCACAGGCCAGATCTGGACAGGGAGGGGACAGACCAGCTCTCCGTTGGCAGCTGCAATGGAACACAGTTGCCTGCTGGGATTTCAGCAAGGTACAAAAGAGCTCTTGGTTCCCAAGACAGACAAGAGCAGGGGAGAGGTGGGAGACGGGGACAAGAAAAGGAAGGGAACAGATCTGAGGCAGGGGAGTATCCAAAACATGGAGCACCTGTCAGGAGGTCTGAGAGGGACCCAGCCCCCAGGCTGTGCACTGAATCCCAGGAGGAACTCATGGAAGTGTGTACCTGAAGATTCCAAGTATCGTGGGGAGGAAACACCAGCCCCGAGGGGTAGAGGGCTCTGCTCTAAACCCTGGGTATAAGCCGGGCTTCAAATATACCCAGGAGCTGAGGGAGAGAGGAGCCTGGAGTGTGTACACAGGCTGCAGTTGCAGAGAGCAAAATCAGTGCTCAGGGTCCCATGGGACAGCTTTGAGCAGGCTGAGCTAACCGAGAAAGGAAGAAGTCACCCACCCAGACATCTCACTAAGCTCTCCTGTCCCATCCCCAAAAGATCCTTGGGGACAAGGGAAAACTGTCCATAACTGCTACATTCCACATCAATATAATGTGTGGGAAAACATCCGGCCAGAAACCCACCCATGAAAAATAGCTTGAGATCGCCACGAACACCTTTCTTGTAGGCTTGGAAACGTTTCTTGACAACAAGCCAGAAAACTTATAAAATCTGAAAGGAGCCAATAAAGACTCCAAAAGGAAGTTCATGGCCAGAGGCAGGGCTAGGCAGAGAGCTCTTAGAAGTGGCCGTTATTTTCAAAGTTGTGTGTTTAAGAAAAGACGTTGGGAGACTGTGTTACACAATGTGTTACAGGAGACAGAACATATAACTGGGTCAATTAAAAAACTGGGGAAACGGGGCTGGGAAGATGGCTCAGCAGTTAAAGGTGTTTGCTTGCAAAGCCTTCCAGCTGGAGTTCAATTCCCCCAGTGCCCACATAAAGCCAGATGTGTAAAGTGTTGAGTGCATGTGTCTGAAGTTTGGTTGCAGTGACAAAAGGCTCTGGCACACACCTATGCATACACACACACACACACACATATATGTGTGTGTGTGTGTATGTATGTATGTATTCAGCTCACTCTCTCCATTTTATGTAGTCTGGGACCCCTGTTAGAGTGGGTGTTCCCACCTCAGTCCAAACCTCCTCACAAGCATGCCCAGAGATTTCTCATAGATGATTCTAGATTTACCAAGTTGATAAATGATATCAATTATCACAAGTGGACTATCCACACCTTCTTTGCTCACAGTGCAGAATTCTGGGGTTCATCTCATCCCAGGAGGGCCCGTAGCTGCTCCCTGAGAGTGTGGGGTAGAAAGCCAGTTCCTCATCTAGGTCGGAGCCTGTGGAAGAGTCCTCGGAGGCCTTAGTAAGTCACCTGCATAAGAATCCAAGTTGGTGCCCGGACTTGGGCCACTGGGTATGCCAGCTGGATGGAGGGAGTTCAAGCTGGGCTGGCAGACAAGGCCTCAAGTCTTTGCTCAAGGGGTCATGTCTCCAAGAAGCAGGGCTCTGTGAGGAGCAGTGGGTCATTGGCTGGTCCGTGCTGGGGAACCATAGGCAGATGCTGGGAGACATGCCACCCACCCACCCCCTTGAAAAGGCGCTTTCTAAGATGCCAGCCACGCTGGGCTTCGCTGGGGTGATAGCGCTGTCCAGCTCTCAGCAGCGTTTTCGGGACATCAAGCCATGGCACTGAGCACCGTTTCAGCTCGGGATTGAGGCAGGAATATGACTGCGGAGTGTCACACCCACAATCTCACAGAGTCAGCCTACACCCTCCATGAAGAGCCATTATTCACCTGTCAGGCTTCCGTGACCAGGGTGGGACTGGGGTGCCCAGAGGCGAACACCAGGCTCAGCCTCTGCTCGGTGGAGTGGGGACACACCCAGGTCAGGAGGCAATATGGCCTCATCAGAGCTACAGTGGAGAAACACACAGGCTCCCTGCCCCAGCTCTGCAGCCAAGGGAAGCATCCAGGGGAGTCAGCGCCCACAAAAGCTCTTGGGATGTCTAGGATTTCATCAGCAGATGGGAAGAGGAGTGAGGCCAACCATGAACAAGGCCTGGGGAGGTCAAAGAGTGGAGACAATAATACAGGAATTTGGGGTTCCTCTGCCAATAGACCAATGCAATACACCAAAGCACTGATAACTTTAGGGCATCTCCAGATTCTTATCTTATGAACTTGAAGAATGAAACCCACAGACCAGAGAATAAGGTTCAGAGAGATTTTATTATAGCTTAAAGCTTTGGGGGGAGGAGGGGCAAAGGCCAGAACTAAGAGAAGGAAGCTAGGTAAGCTCTCCAGGGAGGGAAGAGGGAATTTGAGAAGCCCACCTGGAGACTCAGATTGGGGGTTTTTATGGGCAGCTGGTCTAATCAGTCTAATACTGACGTCAAGTGTCTGGAGTCAGGAGTTCTGGAAAAAGGCAATCTTCCCAGAAATCCTAATTCTCTAGAAAGGGCCTTCATAGAAGAACGTGGAAGGACTCCCTAAGGGGAGAGATTAGGGAAGGCCAGCTCCTTCTGAGGGCCCTGAGCTGTAGTAAAGTGAAATAACCCTACAGGCCCAAGGACATTTCCTTCACTTGGCCAAGAGAAAGCTGTTCGCTTCCAGGCCCTGTCATCCTAAACTGCCTCACAAATGGCTTTCATTTTTAAAATAATTTTATTTATTTATTTGCAAGCAGAGAGGGATAGGAGACAGAGAGAATCGGCGTCTCATGACCTCAAGCTGCTGCAAATGAACTCCAGATGCAAGTCCCACTGTGCATCTGACCTTGCGTGGGCACTGGGGTGTCGACCCCAGGTCGTTAGACATTGCAGGCAAGTACCTTAATGGCTGCTCCTTCTCTCCAGCCCTGTCTAGCTGATTTCTGTCTCCCCCAATAAGACAGTGATCAGGGCCTTCTATGGCATGGTCCTGGGAAGGTAACAACATGCGCAGCCTTTTAAAACTCCTCCATGCTGTGTAGAGGCAGGAAGTGCCTGAGATGTCATCCAGACAACAGAAGGTGGTGGCCTAGGCCAGGAGGGGTTTTGGGGTTCCAAGTCAATTCACAAAGGAAAATAGAAACGAAATTGATTTTCTCATTGAAGTTGACAGACCTCCAAGGATCTCTTCAAGATGACAGTGGTCCCAGGATTTGGGGGCTTGTATTTGCCTCCTGGCTTCTTGCCAAGGGGCTGTGTGCTCCGTGGGCAGCAGGGATTTCTCCAGAAGGTGCAGTTCTGATCTTCACCAGCAGGTGGCAGCCCAAGCTAGAATGGAAAAGGCAAGGCTTCCTAGCATCTCTGGAAAGGGAGCTGGATTTAGGAAACTGATTATTAGTAATAAATAGCACCATGCCCGCAGAACCTCACTGTTAACAGAGAATCGCTGTTTTCCAGGAACTCCTCTCATCCTCATGGCCCCTTGGAATAGAGGAAAACCAGGTCCCCAAAGCAACTTGGCCAAACTCGCCTCCATCACTCCTTAAAACATTCTCCAGATACACTCGCCTTACATGGAGAACAATTCTCCACTCTCTTCCTCCTGCCCTGCTTCCTCCTTCCTGCACCTCCTAAGTGATTCCGGATGAGTCTTCTGAATCCCTGCCTTCCTGGCATGGGGAGAGGTGGAGCATGAGTGGGGGGGATCAAAGCTGCCTGTCTCAGACCCTCCCACACTGAGCAGGGCCTCCTTCCACAGGCAAGTGGCTGGTATTCCCCCCACTTCACAAACTGGACGTGTGCAGCTTCCTACATGATCCTGGCCGTAGCCCAGACCAGCTGTCCTCCAGTCTCAAGGAATGATGGGGTCGGCTCTGTTTCCACTGTGGGATAGCCTGGTCCATTAAAGAGGCTGTCCAGCCCAGCACCGATGTCCCCACGCAGGCCTGAGCCCTGTGCCCAGGCACCTGCACTCACTGCTCTTATATGCCAAGCAGAGTACAGCCAGGGTGAAGGCCAGCCAGAGGTCACCTGCCACACCTGAGGTGCGCTGTGTGACAACCATCCTTCTTGACACGTTCTCCTCCACCTTCCCAGCTGCCTCAGTTTCCCTTCCTGACTGCAGGAAGCCCAGAGGGCCTGTAAACTTCCTGGAGACATGGGGTCCCTCTGTCAGGACCAGTTGTCCCAAGCCTGTCTGAGGAGCTCAAGGCTCGGGGACAGCTGTGAAAGCCACCTTTGGGCCCCCGACAATGAGCTATGAGAAGACAGGGGGCCCTGAGCCCAGGAGGCCCCAGTGCCCGGGCTCCTGAGATCAGTGCCATCAGGAAAGATGGAGCCTGACCCAGCCCACCTCATACCTTGGGAGCAGTCCAGGGGAAGAAGGTAGGAACCCTGGGAAGGCATGTTGGTGCTCGGGAGGTGGGGAGGGAGGTTAGACCCTTGCAGTCACCCACCTAGGCATCTCAGCCAGCTCTGCCCTCCATCCCTCCCTCTCTCCTTCCATCCCTCCACCCCTCCCTCTCTCCTTCCATCCCTCCACCCCTCCCTCTCTCCTTCCATCCCTCCACCCCTCCCTCTCTCCTTCCATCCCTCCACCCCTCCCTCTCTCCTTCCATCCCTCCACCCCTCCCTCTCTCCTTCCATCCCTCCATCCCTCCCTCTCTCCACCTCTTCGCAGCCGAGACTTGCCTCTGGAAACCTGGCTGGGATTTAGGTCAAAGCCTGTCTAATCTCTCCATTTCTAGAACAATCCAAGCAGACCAGGCTCTCTGCCTCCCTGGTCTTAAATGCACCATCTGTCTCTAAGTTCCTAAGCAAGGATTCCCTTGGGTTTTCTTTTGGTGCCCCCCCATAGAGGGATAGATGGATGTAAGAGAAAGACAAAACACATGTAATTATAAACCAGCTGCGGTAGGTAAGTTATTTCCCCATTTGTAACCTTGGACCATAACAGACACGACCTAGGAAGCTCCCTGTGAGAATGAACTGAGTTAGAATACAGAAAGTGTTTCTAGAACAGTGCCCAACATGT
>PVHP010040558.1:0-15820 GCA_004024765.1 Zapus hudsonius | reverse complement strand
GTGGCAATGTTGAGGGGGTGCAATCTTTTGTTTTGGGTTTTATTTGTTTTGTTTTTTTGAAGTAGGGTCTTGCTCTAGCCCAAGTTGACCTAGAATTCACTCTGTAGTCTCAGGGTGGCCTCAAACTCAAGGTGATCCTCCTACTCCTACCTCTGTTTTTTGTTTGTTTGTTTGGTTGTTTTTTTTTTTTTTTTTTTTTTTTTTTTTTTTTTTTTTTTTTTTTTTTTTTTTTTTTTTTGGTTGGTGGTGTTCTGATGGAAGGTCATTGGTTATAGAGGCTCTACCTTCATGAATAACACTGGTTTCATGAAGTAGGTTGGACCTTGTGGGAATGGATTAGTTCCAGAAAGAATTGCAATAAAAGAGCAAGCCTGAACACTTGCTTCTTGCTATGTGAACTCGTTCTCACCCCTGCTTGCTTCTCTGATGCAATCCTGCTAAGATGCTGTCTATCCACCATGCTTTCACTCAAATGCCCTCACTAGAGGTCATATGGGACTGCTTGATTATAGGCTTTTGGCATCCAAAACAATGAGCTAAATAAATCCATTTTAAGCCAAGTGTGTTGTCACAGGTCTATAATCCCAGCACTCAGGAGATAGAGACAAGAGGATGCAGAATTCAAAACCATTCTCAGCTATATAGTGAGTTTGAGGCCAGTCTGAGCTACATGAGACCCTGTCTCAATAAAACAAAAATTGGGGCTGGAGAGATGGCTCAGTGGTTAAGGCACTTTTCTGCAAAGCCTAACAACCAGGGTTCAATTCCCCAGTACCCATGTAAAACCAGATGCACAAAGTGGTATACGCATCTGGAGTTCCTCTGTAGTCACTAGCATCCCTGGTATGCTCATTCCCTCTCTTTATCTGCCTCTTTCTCCCTCTCAAATAAATAAAATATTTAAACAAGAAAGAAAGAAAAAAATTGGCTGGGTGCGGTGGTGCACACCTTTATTCCCAGCACTTGTGAAGCAGATGTAGGAGGATCGCTGTGAGTTCAAGCCAGCCTGAGAATACATGGTGAACTCCAGGTCAGTCTGGGCAAGAGTGAGACCCTGCCTCAAAAAAAAAAAAAAAAAAAAGATGGGGGCTGGAGAGATGGGTCAGCAGTTAAAGTGGCTTCCTGCAAGCCTGAGGACCCTGGTTCAATTCCCCAGTACCTATATAAGCCAGATGCATAAGGTGGCACATGAGTCTGGAGTTTGTAGCAGCTAGAGGCCCTGGTGCCACTGTTCTCTTTCTCTCTCTCAAATAAATAAATTTAAAAATATTTTTAAGAAAACATTTGAAAAAATAAAAAAATTAAAAAACCGGAAGGCCAGGCGTGGTGGTGAACATCCTTAATCCCAGCATTTGGGAGGCAGAGATAGGAAGTTTGATGTAAGTTTCAGGCTAGAGTGAGTACCAGGTCAGCCTGGACTGAGGGAGACCACCGCCCACACACACACACACTAAAGAAGGCCTGGGGAGATGTCTCAGCATTACAAGACACTTGCTTACAAAGCCTGCCAGCCCAGATTTGATTCCCCAGTACCTACATAAAGCTAGATGCTCAAAGTGGTGTGTGTGTGTTTAGAGTTCATCTGCAGCAGCAAGAGGCCCTGGAAGAGGCCCTGCACATACTCACTCTCTTAAGTAAATAAATAAAAATATTTTAAAATAATAAACCAGGCACATGCCTTTAATCCCAGCATTCAGGAGGCTGAGGTCGGAGGATCTCTGTGAAGTTAGAGACCAGCCTATGGCTACAACATGAGTTCTAGGACAGACTTGGCTAGCGTGAGACTCTACCCCCCCCCCCCACACACACAAAAGGAAATCAATTTTTTTTGTTTTTTCGAGGTAGGGTCTTGCTCTAGCCCAGGCTGACCTGGAATTCACTATGTAGTCTCAGGGTGGCCTTGAACTCAAGGCAATCCTCCTACCTCTGCCTCCCAAGTACTGGGATTAAAGGCGTGCGCCACCACGCCCAGCTAGTAAATAGATTTTTATACATTACCCAGCATCAGGTATTTTGTTATAGCAAAAGACTAAGACAATGACATTGGATAGGATTATAGCTTTATTGTTGGGAGATATCTGTCTTTTGTCTCAGCATTCCTTGCTAAGAATGTAAAAAATGCAAGACCTTGAGTTTTATTATTTATTTTATTATTATTTATCTATCTGCATAACAAACATTGAGGCTTTAAACAACATTAAACCCTGAAAAAAAAAAGTGGGCTGGGGAGATGGTTCAGTGGTTATACTTGCTTGAAAAGTCACCAGCCCAGGTTTGATTCACCCTCACCCATATAAACCCATATGTACAAAGTGGTACATGTATCTGGAGTTTGTTCGCAGTGGCAAGAAGCTCTGGCGTGTCCATGTTCTCATTTCTCTCTCTCTCTCTCTCTCTCTCTCTCTCTCTCTCTCTCTCTCTCTCTCTCTCTCTCTCTCTTCTTGCAAATAAACTATATATAAAAAAAGAAAAAGAAAAAGGCAAAAGGCTAGGGCTGTAGTACATTTGCTAGAGTGCTTGCTTAGCATGCATGAAACTGTGGGTCTGATATCCAGCACCATATAGATGGGGTGGATGGTGCATGTCTATAATCGCAGGAGGTGGAGGCAGAAGGATCAGTAGTCCAATGTCATCTGATACATAGGGCTGCATGTGACCCTGTCTCAAAAAAAAATAGTAAACAAAAAACACTTATTTTTTGTAGTTTCTATGGGTTAGGAGTGTGGATGTAGTTTTCCTTGGCACCTTGAGGTTTATCTCAAGATCGTAATCTATCAAGATATAGATTGGGAATGTTGTCACCTTCAGGCTCAACATGATCTGCTTGCAAGTTCACTCATTTGGCTCTTAGTGGATTGCAAGTCCTCACTGAAATGAGACTTGACTAGAGATATCCGTTCCCTGTCATGTGGGTCCATCCATAAAGCACCTTATTACAGTAATTGCGAGAACATATCCAAGTGAAAACAGAAGCCAGAGTCTATTTATAACTTCATTTCTGATATATGTTGTGTGTGTATGTGTGTGTGTGTGTGTGTGTGTGTGTGTGTGTGTGTGGTACTGGTGATTGAACCCAGGGCTTCTGGCTTGTTAAGCATAGAATGAACATTCTCAAGGGATGAGTAAGAATTTCCTCTAGGACAAAGAATAGGCTAAATTCACTGCTGCTGCAGAAGCAATGGGTTCCCCATGCTGGAACTGCCCGTGTTGCAGTGCAGACCCTTCATGTCACCCTGGAGGATTTGGGGATCCTAGAGGCACCGACATAAACTTGCTGATGTTCATGTTTTGTTGTTGCTTTGGCTGTGTTGTTGATAATAAATTCTTTTTGCTGACTCAGTTGTTTCATCTTGGAACTGAGGGAAAACCCAAACAACTTCACTTGCTTTTAGTTACTTCTATTCAACTTTTAAAAAATCGTTAATCTGAAAGTTCGGCGTGGTGGTGCATGCCTTTAATCCCAGCACTTGGGAGGCAGAGTTAGGAGGATCACCGTGAGTTCAAGGCCACCCTGAGACTACATTGTGAATTCCAGGTAAGCCTGGGCTACAGCGAGACCCTACCTCGAAAAACCAAAAAAATTAAAAAATAAAAAACTTTGGAAAAACCTCATTTTCTCAGGGATTGGCTTACTGTGTGGCCTGATTTGGTGTCTTTTGCTATCAGCTATGGCATAGCTACCTTGTGGTGTTTGTAAATAGGACAAAATCATATTGCAGACCCGACACTGACTCAACAATTCCGTGCAGCCCTGTGAGAACAACTTGCAAAAGGTCCACATACATATTCATTTTCTCTCTTATTTTCTTTTTTGAGACAAGGTATCATGTAGCCATGTTAGCCTTGAACTTGATTTGCAGATGAGAATGACCTTGATCTTCTGGTCCTTCTGCTTCAATCTCTGAATCCTGGGATTACAAGTGTGTGCTTCCCAGGTGCCAAGTTAACAGGAATGTGCTACCATATATGGCTTCATAAGAGTTTGTTTATTTATTTGAGAGACAGTAAGAGAGAAAAAGAAGCAGAGAAAGAGGGAGAGAGAGAGAGAGAGAGAGAGAGAGAGAGAGAGAGAGAGAGAGAGAGAGAATGGGCATGCGAGGGCCTCCAGCCACTGCAAACAAACTCCAGATTCATGTGCCACCTTATGCATCTTATGCTTAACATGGGTACTGGGGAACTGGGTTCTTAGGCTTTGCAGGCAAGCAACTTAACCACTGAGCAATCTTTCCAGCCCTGCTTCTTAATATATATATATATTGGTTTTTCGAGGTAGGGTCTTGCTCTAGTCCAGGCTGACCTGGAATTCACTATGTAGTCTCAGGGTGGCCTTGAATTAGTGGCAATCCTCCTACCTCTGCCTCCCGAGTGCTGGGATTAAAGGCGTGAGCCACCACACCCGGCTTTTGCTTCTTAATATTTTTAAAGAATAAACTCTTTTGGTTATCTTAATAAATGTTGTGATTTGATTTGGTGTGTTATACTTGGCTCCTTAAGATTTGGTTAAGAAAATTGGCATTTATATTCAGAGTACAGATGCAAAAATGTCTTGTCCACACAAAAACCTGCAAAAAAACCTTTACAGCATCTTGTTATGGTTGAGCGTGAAATGCTCCCTCCTCCCAAGACATATTCATATTCTGAACTCTTGTTCCCCAGCTGGTGATGCTATTCTGGAGGTTCTAGAGTCTTCAGGAGGCTCAGCCCAACTGGTGGAAGTAGATCACTGGGCAAGCCTTTTTTTTTTTTTAATTGTCCATAATGAGTTACATTATTTAGTGGGCAAACAGTGAGTTGTTATCCCCAATTCCCCGATGCCCCCCTCCCCCGTCCCCAATCAGCTGGATATCCTCCTCCATGGGTCATCTGGATCAGTCCTTGTACAGGGGACCATGGATAGCCTAGTATTCAGCCAGGTTCTCCTGGCCCTAGTATGTTGTTACTGAGAGGTGCCATGCCTCTGGATAGTCTCCCCCACAACGGCTCTCACAATCTTTCTGCCCCCTCTTCCGCTCTGTTCCCTGAGTCGTGGTGGATGGGCAAGCCTTTAAAGGCTACAGCCAGCTCCTGAGGTCTGTCACCTGATGTGAGTCACCTCTGCCACATGCTTCAGCTGCCCTGAACTGAGTTGCTTCACCTCATCTTCCATGCCCACAGGGACTGAAACCATGAGTCTTTTAAGTTGTGTTTGTTAGGTGTTGTGGTCACAGCAGCACAAACTAACTAATAAACAGTTGTATTCATAATTTCTAAAACTTGGAAACAACTACAGTGTCCTCTCCTATAAGCAGAACTATGGTGCATCCAGGAAATGGAATATTTTTCAGCCCTAAAAGGAAATGAACTGGCAAGCTATGAGAAAACTGGGGCAGGCCTTAAATGTATATTATTGAATGAAAGAAGGCAATTGAATCCAACTACACACCATGCGAATCCTATGTTTCTACAAGAGGCAAATGAACTGAGGTGCAAGGAAGAGGCTAAGCAGAGGGAAGGTGAGTAGGTGGAGCACAGAGGACTGTAGATCAGTGATACTCTTTTTGTGATGTCTTTTCATGGTGGGTACACATCATTCCACATTTGTCTACACACACACAATGTGCAGCACCAAGTGAACCTAAATGTAAACTGTGGGCTTTGGACAATGATGACGCTTCAACGTAGGCTCATCAATTGTAACAAATGTTCCACTCTAGGACACATATTTACATTGGGGGAGGCTTTGCCTGAAACTGCTCAAAAAATAGTCTATTTAAGGGGAGGGGAGAATTGGGGAATTTGGGATAACAACTCATGGTTTGCCCACTAAATAATGTAACTCATTATGGACAATAAATTTATATTTAAAAAAATAGTCTATTTAAATTAAATTAATTTTTGTGGGTTATTTTGAAGCAGGGTCTCACTTTGTAGCCCAGGCTGCCCTCAAAGTCCTGGTGATCCTCCTGCCTAACATCCTGAGTGCTAGGATTTAAAGGCACACGTCTCCTCTACAAGACATGGCTAAAGTCTATTCTCAAAAAAAATTAAAAACTACGGAGTACTTTAAGATGTAAATATTATTCTGCCTCTCACTTCCCCTTTCCCAAGCAAGTGTAGACTATTCCCTGGGTTAGTACTGACTCCTATGGTTTACTGAATGGCCTAAACATGGCAAATCTGCATAATAGATGTGGTTCATTTGGTTAGCACACTTCCTAGAAAAAATATGAATCAGTTCTGAGCATTTTTGAAATTGTTCTGTTTTCTATAAAATACATATTTCTGGGTTTCTTAAAAAATAATAAGCACAATCTGATAGTTAATCCTCATTATCAACTTGACTGGATTTGGAATCAACCTATGATCCACTTGAGTGTATACTTGAGGGCATTTCCAGCGAGGTTTTACTGAGAAGGCAAGATGTGCCCTGACTGTGGGTGTCACCATCTCATCAGCTAGGGACCTGGACTAAATAAAAAGAAAAACAGGAGAAAACAAGTTGAGCACCAGTATTCATCGGTCTCCTTCTGCCTACTGCCTCAATGTGATCAGCTGCCAGTCCTTCCCTGCCAAGAATGACTATACTCTCAAGTTGTGAACCCAGATAAACCCCTGTGTGATGGTTTGACTCAGGTGTCCCCCATAAACTTATGTGTTCTGAATTCTAGGTCCCCAGCTGGTGGTAATTTGGGAATTGGAGCTTCCTTGAGGTAGTGTATTGTTGGGGAGGGCTTATGGGTGTTATAGCCAGCTTCCCCTTGCCAGTGTTAGGCACACTCTCCTGCTGCTGTTGACCACCTGATGCTGGCGTGGAGGTGATGTCCAGCCTTTGCTTATGCCATTGTTTTTTCTGTCATCATGGAGCTTCCACTCATGCCTATAATAAACCCTTTCCTCCCACAAGCTGCTTCTGGTTGGATGTTTCAGCAGTAAGGAGAAACTGACTATAACACCTTGCTTTCTTAAGTTACCTTTGTAAGGTATTTTGTCAAAGCAACAATTAACTAATGCACATGGCAAGACTATAACTATGCACTTACATAGTAACAATTAGCTGATAGTAGCCCCGAGTCTTCCTCTTTAGAGAGGGTGTGAACTTTTTGTTTCTCCAGCCTCCCCTCACACTAATGCCACTCATTGAGACTAATTGTCCAATTGCCATTAATCATCTCACTTGTGCCTCTGTGATGCTTCGGGTGTTTTGTCATTCAAATTTGTAAACTCTTCAACATCTCATCCTGAAGACTCATCCAGCACCACTGAGTGACACACGGGAGGCTCTGTGGGGCCCGGAAAGAACATGGGTTTCAGATGCATGGATTCTCTCTACTGCTTCCCTTCTGTGTGATCAACCTGAGAAAGGCTCTTTCACCTCTTTGATCTTCTGTGTCTTTATCTGTAAAATGAGGATAATGGTGGGGTAGTTACGAAGATTAAAGATAATAATGAACAGAGCTGAAGAGAGGCAGGGAGTACTCAGCGAGTTTCCTACTGCTTTGCTAAGCTTGTCTTCTCAGGGGAAAGTCAGGGCCACACTTCTTAGGCTCTGGCAATGGCAGCTCATAACTCTTTTATTTATTCAATACTCTCAGGTGTCTGGATACACATAAGAGAAAAACCTAGATCTCAGGGTATGTGAAGATGATCAGTGGTAAAGGCATTTGCTGTCAGCCTGAGTTCAATTCCCCAGCACCCACATAAGGCTGCATGCCAAGTGGCACATGCATCTGTGATTCCAGTACATGCCTACGACAGTGGGGGGTGCGGACAGCTAGTCTGAATTTTCTTTGCAGTCTGGCAGTTCATTTGCAGCACAGAGATCCTGTCTTAAAGAAGGTGGAGTGTAGACAGTTCAAAGTTGTCCTCAGACTTCCACGTGCATGATGTGGCAAAAGCAACTCCCCTCCCCTCACACACACAAATGTAAATAATGTTTTTTTTTTAAAAAACTAGATATGGGTGAGCCTACTGGAGAGGACATGACATGCACATTTATTTGACCTGGGAAATGAAATCTTTTTCCACCTTAAAAATCTTTTAGGGCTGGAGAGATGGTTCAGTGGTTAAGGCACTTGCCTCCAGTGCCTAAGGCCCCAGGTTCAATTCCCCAGGACCCACATAAGCCAGACCCACAAGTTGGTGGCCCTGGTGTGCTCTCTCTCTCTCTCTCTCTCTCTCTCTCTCTCTCTCTCTCTCTCTCTCTCTCTCTCTCTCCCCGCTTGCAAATGAATAAATAAAATATTTTAAAAAATCTTTTAGGCCATCATTGCTGAGGATGGACAAGAAAGGAACAGTAAGCTGTCAGGTAGGACAGTCTATGGTGCCTCTGATAGCCAGGAGGAGGAAGAGCCACGCAGTTGGATAGAGGAGGTGACAGGTGTGAGCACTAGCACCAACTTCCAGCTGGGCCTGAGAGTTGACACCATCCTCTGCGACTCACAGACAAGCTAGTCAGGCTCTGTTGCGGTCAGCTTTCTAGTTGCTGCGCAGAAAGAACCCAAGCAAAAGCGGCTTGTGGAGGAATGGGTTTATTTGGCTTACGGACTCGAGGGGAAGACTTCATCCTGGCAGGGAAAACGATGGCATGAGCAGTGGGGTGGACATCACCTCTGCCACAGCACTGCAAACAGCGGCAGGAAGGTGTGCCAAATACTGGCAAGGGGAAGCTGGCTTATAACCCCCATAAGCCCGCCCCCAACAACACAGCTTCATCGAAGTTGTAAAACCCAAACTGCCATCAGCTGAGGATCAATCTATCAGAACACATTCATTTGTTTGTGGGGGACACCTGGATCAAACCATGACAGGCTCTGTGAAGGTCTATGTGTCGGCACTGACTGCCCTCAGTTGGAGTCCATTGGCAACTTTATTAAAGCTGCTCAGGCTTACAGTATGAAGCCACAAGACATGTTTGTGGTAAATGATCTTTTTGGTTGTCGTTTTGTTTTCCAAGGTAGGGTCTCACTCTAGCTCAGACTGACCTATGTAGTCTCAGGGTGGCCTCAAACTCATGTCTATCCTCCTATCTCTGCCTCCTGAGTACTGGGATTAAAGGTATGTACCACTATACTCACAAAATAAATAATCTTTAAAAAATTATTTCTTTGCATGTGTATGTGTTTGTGTCTGTGTGTGCCAGGGTTTCTTGCTGCAAACAGGTACTTGTCCACCTTTACATAGATGGCTGGGAAATTGAGCCCTGGGCCAGCAGGCTTTGTCAGCAAGTGCCTTTAACCTCTGAGCCATCTCCTCTCAACTCCTACAAATGATCTTTTTGAAAATAGAAACATGACCCAGGTTCAGATTATGCTGGCTGGCTGCTCTAGTAGGTCAGGCTAAAACAAAAGGATTCCATATGACCATTGACCTTAGAGTTAAACATGCAAAAAAAAAAAACAACAAAAAAAAAACAAACAAGAGATTTTGATGAAGGAAAATTAAAGGTTGGCTAAAATGTAATTGGTTTGCAGATGTGAACTAACAGATGTGCCAGCTAGGCAAGTATGACATGGGAGGCATATTTATGACCCCAAAATGCAAGCTGACTGACCTTTTGACCAGATCACGATTAGTCTGCAGATGAGCACCAACAAAGGGTCAGCCAGGCTGGGATGTGAGCCCAGGAACCAGAAGAGACACAGATGACAGAAGCTAACATTGCAGCCAGTGAGCAAATCCAACCATTTCTCTACACATGGCTGCCAACAAAGTAACTTTCCAGAAAAGGCTTGGGCTGCAAGTGTGTGACCCCAAATACTGTGCTGCTCCACAGAGCCTGCCATTCACCAAGGAAGCCAGGGCACAGGAACAAATAGGTCTGAAATCAGTGATAGTCATTATGAGGCAGACTGGCCAGATAAATGTCATGCCACACACCCAGATGACTACCCAGAAACCACCATATGGCCACCAAGGTGTGGATTATTAGAAGCACAGAAGTGCCCAGTATTGAGTCCACTGGGTTTATCGTGTGCGAACCAAACTAGCTTTGTATAATTTTTATCTTATCTTCCTAAAACACCATCATACTTATTGTAACTAAAAATAAACTGCCTTACATACATTTCATTTTCCTTTTTTGCCTCTTCCCTAAGTAGTTGCCTCTTAGTGCTGTAACAATTAAATCTGACAGCATAACTAATAGCTTGAATGTGAAGTCAAAAGGAATACTGTGAAAGGGAAGTACTCATGTATAGCCAATTCATTTATTAAAGATCTATGCATCTTTTCAATCTTACATTTAAACTGGTATTTTCAAACACTGGGAAGCAGGTTTTCTTTTTTTCTTTTTACAGTTTAGCATAATTGGGTTTCTATATGAAAGACTAAACTCATAGTTATTTGCTAAATGTGGTCTTTGCCAACGAAACCTAAAATGTAGCATTATAGAAATTTATATATCAGTATTCCTGGAGTACTATTTGGTAATTTTTAAATAAAATCATTGTCAGTGTGCATTTGTGATTATATGCACTCATTCTCTTACTTAAGTTGGCAAGGTCTTTTCAGAGTGGTATTTCTAAAGAACCTGATACAAAATAACCTGTAGACACTGAGGTCTGGGTGGCATGGTTGCAACATCCTCCTGTGGGCCTACGTGTCAATGTAAGCGCTTTGTTTTCCTCAACTGAATTTATTGTTGTATTTCTCAGCATTAACTTATCCCATTGTAGTTTCTATAAATAAATATTTTTGAACATTCATTAAAAACACAAAAACTAGATATCACTTATTAATTTCTTTTCTAGAGCTGGGAGATAATTCAGCAGTTAAAGGCTCTTGCTTGCAAAACCTACCAGCCTGGGTTCAATTCCCCAGCTACCCATGTAAAGCTGGATGGACATTTGTTTTCAGTGGCAATATACACATTCACATACACACACACTCATGCAAATAAATAAATACATTTTTAAGACATTATTTATTTATTAGCAAGCAAAGGGAGAGAGACAGAGAAAGAGAGAGAATGATGGCATCAGGGCCTCGTGCCACTGCAAACAAACTCCAGATGCATGGACTACTTTATGCATCTGGCTTTAGATGGATTCTGGAGAAATTGTGCCAGGAATGGTGCCACACAACTTTAGTGCCAGCATTACGAGGCTGAGATAGGAGGATCACCATGAGTTTGAGGCCAGCCTAGGGCTACACATGAGTTCCAGGTCAGCCTGGGCTAGAATGAGACTCTGCCTCAAAAAAACCCAAAATAATTATTTTCTATAATAGTCAGCTGCCCTGACCAAGAAGCCATCATGTTAAATGGTTGGTAAGCTAATAGCACTTCTATTGGTTGGAGGACAGTTGTATAATATGTAAGTCAAATTCTTATAATAAGTTATCCAAAAATGTAAAATTTGTGAGTTCTATGGTTTTCATCCTGGGAAGTAATTTAAAAAGGCCATTTTCAACAATACCTTCATTTGATGGCATCTTTCAAAGGGACCCTGATATCTATCTTTGTATATATCCATATTAACATGTTTTCTATTTGAAATTATAACAAATGACCACAATTTAGAGACTTAAAAGAAAGCTGGGCCTAGTGGCACACACTTTAATCCAAGCACTCCAGAGGCAGATGCAGTAGGATCGCTGTGAGTTCAAGGTCACCCTGAGACTATAAATTGAATTTCAGGTCAGCCTGGGCTAGAGAGATACGCTACCACAAAAAACAAAACCAAACAAAAATACTAATAATACCAATAAAGTTATATATTTCTGAATGTTAGAAGTCTTAGTGTCACTGGCCTAAATCAGAGTGTTAGGCAGGGCTGCATTCCTTTTTTGGAAGTGTTGGAAGTGAACTCAATTGATGCTTTTAGGTTTTTGTTGTTGGTTTTTTTGTTTGTTTGTTTGAGATAAGGTCTCTGTCGTAGTCAGCTTCAGTTGTTGGGATAATTTTTGTTTGTTTGTTTTTTGTTTTGTTTTGTTTTTTGAGGTAGGGTCTCCCTCTAGCTCAGGCTGACCTAGAAGTCACTATGTAGTCTCAGGGTGGCCTTGAACCTCTGCCTCCCAAGTGCTGGGATTAAAGGCATCTCGGCTGGGATGAACTTTTAAACACAGTTTACAGGAGGAAGAAGGGATTTGTTGAAGCTTACAGATCCAGGGGAAGTTTCATAATGGTGAAGGAGGCTGACCCCCTTTCACAGGTTTAAGCAGAGAGAAAAACCATCACCAGCACCACAAGCTAAACCAAACAGCAGGGAACTCCAGGCAGAGGTCAGACTGTTCTCTATAAAGCCATAGCAGGAATTCCTGGTCTGCCCCCAGTCACACTTTAGCTGGACTCTAGGATCTGCCCACAGTGACACCTCCTCTAGCCAGGAAGCTGGAGACAAATTTTTAGTAAAACTCCTGAATCTGTTGGGGAACATCCATTTAAACTACACAGTCTCATTGTAGCCCAGGCTGACCTGGAACTCACTCTAGTTCCTGGCTGGCCCTCTAACTCACCGTGGGATCTCTGCCTCCCAAGTGCTGGGATTAGAGTCTGCCACCAAGCCTGGCATTTTTAAAGGCTACCTGTATTCCTTGAATTTATGATCTTATTCTCCACCTTTGAAGGAAACAACTCTCTGATCATTCTTCCTTAGTCATAAATCTTTATTTTAATTTCTAATTTTAGATTAGCATACTAAGGATTGAGTTCTAGCTTGTCATCTTCATACACATGTGTATATACTTTGTTCTCAATCATTCCTCTCCCCTAGTACCCTTCCAGTCTTCCCTTCACCTCTAGCTGGTTCCCTTTCTTCCTTCTGTTAATCTGCTTTCCTATTCATTTCCCACCCCATTAAGATCTCTTCCTTCCCTGATCCCCTTTCTAGTTTTGTGATCTACAAACACTCATATATAGATACACCCATGCACGCCCGTGCACACACACACGCACACGCACACGCACACACACTTTTAATTTAGGTTCCCCATATGAGAGAAAACATGTGGTACTGTCTTTCTAAAACTGGCTTATTCACTTAACATGATTTTCAGTTACATCCATTATCCTGTGAAATCATAATTTCATTTACCTTTTTACGGCTGCATAAAATTTTATTATGCACATGTTTCACATTGTTTTTATTAATCTGCTGATGGACATCTAGGCTGGTTCCATTTCTTGAATATTGTGACTAGTGTAGCTATAAATTTGGATGGGCAACTACCTCTATGGTATGTTGATTAGAGTGATATATTTGGGTTACAGGATACCTCTATTTTCAAGTTTTTGGGGAATTTCCATACAATTTCCATGGTGGCTGCACAGGTTCACATTTTCATTAGCAATATATAGGTATTCCCTCAACCATCCCATACCCTTGTAGCATTTGTGGTCATTTGTTTTCTTGATGAGAGCGGCCTGACTGAAGTGAGATAGAATCTCAAAGCAGTTTTAATTGCATTTCCCTGATGACTAAATATATTGAACACTTTTTTCAAGTGTTTATGACCATTTGTATTTCTTTTCTTTTCTTTCATTCTTTCTCTTTCTTTCTTTTCTTCTTTCTCTCTTTCTTTCATGGAACTCACTCTATAGCCCAGGCTAGCCTTGTACTTTAAACTCACAGCAATCCTCCTACCTCAGCTTCCTAAGTGCTGGGCATGAACCACACACCAGGCTTTGAATTTATTTTTTGAGAACTGTTCATTCATTAGCCCATTTACTGATTGGAGGGTTGGGGGAGTATGGAGTCTAACTTTTGCAGTTCTTTATGTTTCCTAGATATTAATCCCTTGCCTGATGTGTACTTGACAAAGATGGTTTTCCTATTCTGTTGGCTGTCTCTTCACTCTGCTAAGTGTTTGCTTTGTTATTCAAAGCTTCTTAATGTCATATAATCCTATTTGGAAATTCTTAGGGTTATTGACTATGCTACTGGAGTCCTTTGTAGAAAATCTGCCTATGCATATATCTGAAAGTATTTTACTTATGTTTTCCTCAAGTTGTTTTAAAGTTTCAGGTCTTACATAATGGTCTTAAATCTAAATGTATTTTTAATTAAATTGTGTGCAGAGTGGGAGATGTGGATCAAGTTTCATTTATCTACAAGCAGAGATTCTGTTTTCCCAAAACCATTTGTTAAAGATCTTTCCTCCAATATATGCTTTTAACAGTTTTATCAAAAATTAAGTGGCTGTAACCTGTGGGTTTTTTCTAGCTCCTCTATTTTTTTCCATTGGTCTACAGGTGTGTTTTTATTGTTGGTACCATGCTATTTTTGTTACTATGGCTCTATAATATAATTTGAGATCAGGTATTATGATACCTCCAGCATTGTTCTTTCTTTTTAATTTTTTTTTTTTTTTTTTTTTTTGGTTTTTTGAGGTAGGGTCTCACTCTAGTCCAGGCTGACCTGGAATTCACTCTGTAGTCTCAGGGTGGCCTTGAACTCATGGCGATCCTCCTACCTCTGCCTCCCGAGTGCTGGGATTAAAGGCGTGCGCCACCTCTTTTTAAAATTTAAAAATTTATTTATTTACAAGCAGGGGGGATGGGCACACCAGGACTCCCAGCTATTGCAAAGGAACTCCAGATGCATGTGTCACTTTGTGCATCTGGCTTTATGTGGGTACTGGGGAAACAAACCCAGTTCTTAGGCTTTTCAGGCAAGCGCCTAAGTCACTGAGCCATCTTGCCAACCTCCGGATTGTTCTTTCTAGTAAGGATAGTTTTATCTATTCAGGGCCTTTTGTGTTCCATATGAATTGGGATAATTAAAATTTTGATGGGGATTGCATTGAGTCTCTAGATTATTTTTGGCGATCTAGCAATTTTCACAATAACTCTGCCCCCAGGAGCACGGGAGGTCTCTATATCTTCTAATGTCATCTTCTGTTTCTTTCTTCAGCGACTTACAGTCTTCATTATGGAAGACTATCATCTCCTTAGATTTATTTGTAGGTACTTTTAAAAACTTTTTTGAATAGGATTTCCCCTGATTTATTTCTCATTGAATTTATTATTTGTATATAGAAAAGCTAATGATTTTGTGTGTTGATTTTTTTTTTCATCTTATACAGTGCTGAGGACTAAACCCAGGGGCTCACACATACTAAGCAAGCTATATCATTAGCCATCATCCCTTTTTCTTTTTAAAATATTTTATTTATTTATTTGAGAGAGAGAGAGAGAGAGAGAGAGAGAGAGAGAGAGAGGCAGACAGAGAGATAAAGTATGCACATACCACAGCTTCCTGCCACAGCAAATTCCAAACACATGCACCATTTTTGCATCTGGTTAACTCTTTATTAAAAATATTTTTATTTATTTGTTAGCAAGCAGGGAGAGAATATGGGCACACTGGGGCCTCTTGCCACTGCAAATAAACGCCAGACACATGTGCTGCTTTATGTGTCTGGCTTTATGTGAGTAATGGGGAATTAAACCTTAGACTTTGTAAGCAATCATCTTTAACTGCTGAGCCATCTCCCCAGCAAAATCTCTTCTTTTTTGGTTTTACTTGTGTGTGTATGATTTGTGTTGTGCATATGGGTATGTGTATACCATGGTGCACATATGGAGGTTGGAGGAAAACCTCGGGGTGTTTTTCCTCTTCTTCCACCTTCTTTTGAGATGGGTCTCTCTTGTTTTGCCACTTCTGCTTTGAAGCTTCTGGATTGGGGCTGGAGAGATGGCTAAGTGGTTAGGGCACTTTCCTGCAAAGCCTAACAACCCATGTACAGTTTCTCAATACCCACATAAAGCCAGATGCACAATGTGGCACATGCATCTGGAGTTCATTTGCAGTAGCAAGAATCCCTGGAGTTCATCTCTCTCTCTCTCTCTCTCTCTCTCTCTCTCTCTCTCTCTCTCTCTCTCTCTCTCACACCCACACACACA
>PVHP010040557.1:0-15830 GCA_004024765.1 Zapus hudsonius | reverse complement strand
TTTTTTTTTTTTTTTTTTTTGGTTTTTTGAGGTAGGGTCTCACTTACTCCAGGCTGACCTGGAATTCACTATGTAGTTTCAGGGTGGCCTTGAACTCATGGTGATCCTCCTACCTCTGCCTCCCGAGTGCTGGGATTAAAGGAGTGGGCCACCATTCCCAGTTTTGGGCCTACTCTTTTATGTATGTTACTCTTGACTTCAATATAGGCTCTGAGAGGAGGTAGCAGCAGAGGATTTTTACCTTTGGTGATTATGTGGCTGAGACCCTGAGGCAAATTGATCTTGTAAAATCAGACCCATGAGATGAGCTTCTACCAGGTTGGCAGGCCTTCCTGTCTTGGATTTCTTTTTTTTCACCCCACCCTTAACCTGGGGTTGGTAAAGGGCTATCCAGCTAGGCTGAAATTCTCATGTCAGTTCTTCTGTCAGGGATTTGGGTGGAGAAACTGAGGCCTCTCATTGTTTGTTGCCAAGCTGCTGAGACTCCTAATCTCTTGGTTAGTCCATAGGTCTTGTTTAAGGTGAGCATGCAGTGATTTTTTTCTTTTTAAATTTAAAGTAAAGGTAGGGCTGGGAGATTGCTTAGTGATTAAAGGCTCTTACTTGCAAAGCCTGCCAGCCTGGGTTCAACTCCCCAGCCAGCCACATAAAGCCAGATGGACATTCCTTTGCAGAGGAAAGAAACCCTGGGACACACGTATAAGCATATGTGCAAATACATAAATAATTTTTTTTTTTTTTTTTCATAAATAATTTTTTAAAAATATTTTATTTATTCATTTTCAAACAGAGAGAGAAGGAGAGAGAGAGAGAGAGAGAGAGAGCACACCAGGGCCACGACCTTGTGGGTCTGGTTTATGTGGGTCCTGGGGAATTGAACCTGGGGCCTTAAGCACTGGAGGCAAGTGCCTTAACCACTGAGCAATCTCTCTAGCCCATTTTTAAATTTATTATTTATTTTTTCATAAATAAAATTTTAAAACTCAAAGGAAGGCGGGTGTGGTGGTGCAAGCTTTTAATCCCAGCACTTGGGAGACAGAGGTAGGAGGATGGCTGGAGTTTGAAGCCAGCCTGGCCTACAAAGTGAATTTCAGATCAGCCTGGGCTAGCATGCGACTCTGCTTCAAAAAATCAAAAACACCACCCATAAAACCAGGTATAGAGGGCTGGAGAGATGGCTCAGCGGTTAAGGCACTTGCCTCCAGTGCCTAAGGCCCCAGGTTCAGCTCCCCAGGACCCACATAAGCCAGACCCACAAGGTGGTGGCTCTGGTGCTCTCTCCCACTCCCATATTTCTCTGTTTGAAAATAAATAAAAAATTAAAAATTAAAAAAAAAGTCTAGGCAAATGCCATTGCAAACACGCTACCAGCATGCCGGCTCCAGAACCCTGTAACCTTTAAAGACTTGAGATTCCACAAGAAACATTGCAGCAGCATTCCAGAGACCCAAACTACAGATATATGCAATCTTACCTGTAGCTGTTGGCCTTATTCCCTTACTGTAAGCCCTGGTGGCTCACCCTTCACAGGAGGACACAGCTGAGCAGGTCCATCTCAACTGGAAGATCACCCATGAAGGGGCTGGACTTAGTTATGAAGCTGCTAGTCATTCAGGATTGACAAATAGACTTGCAACAGTGATTATGAGAAGGGGACCAGAAGTACTGGGGAAAAAAGGAGGGGCTAGAAAGGAAGTAAGGCAGGTGGAAATAGATGACTTTTTCAACTTCCTGATGGAAAGATACTGAAAGAAACAGAAATCTTTTCTATTAAATAGAACCTATCTTTGGCCTCAATTGGATGAGAATATCATTGCCCCTCTCTAATGAAGAAATCTGAGCTGGGCGTGGTGGTGCATGCCTTTAATCCCAGCACTCCCGAGGCAGAAGTAGGAGGATCGCCCTGAGTTAGAGGATAGCCTGAGACTACATAGTGAATTCCAGGTCAGCCTGGGCTAGATCCTACCTGGAAAAAAACAAACAAAAAGTAGTACCTGTGAGCTGACGGTTAAGGGGTTAGAGGGTTAGAGTTGGGTGGAGTTAGTCTATGAGGACTTTCTGGAAAAGACGAGTTTTATTTAAAGGAAGGGAGGGGGATGCATTTACCAAAATGTATGAGGTGGTCATTCCAGCAAGAATGCATAAGCAATGGCAGGTGTAAGGGCCAAAGCCAAACAGTAGACAGGTTAGACTGGAGAATTTATATTCTGTTAAAGGATAAGAGAAAAAAAGTCGGGCTGGAGAGATGGCTCAGCGGTTAAGGCACTTGCTTCCAGTGCCTAAGGCCCTGAGTTCAATTCCCCAGTACCCACATAAGCCAGACCCACAAGGTGGTGGCCCTGGTGTATTCTCTCTCTCTCTCTCCCTCTCTCTCTCTCCTTCTCTCTCTGTATCTTTCTGCTTGAAAATGAATAAATAAAATATTTTTAAAAAAGAGAAAAAAAGTCTGGGAAAATAGTTTATGGACACCCTTAAATGGTTATGAATCAAATTTGCTTTAACAGACAGGATGAAACCTTGTGGGCTCTTTCATAATGAAAACATTTTTTTTTTTTATTTTTGGTTTTTCAAGGTAGGGTCTCGCTGTAGCCCAGGCTGACCTGGAATTCACTCTGTAGTCTCAGGGTGGCCTTGAACTCACAGCAATCCTCCTACCTCTTCCTCCTGAGTGCTGGGATTAAAGGCATGTGCCACCACGCCCGGCAAAAACAACATTTTGAGAAGCTGAGATACAGATGGAGTAAAATAAAACAAAACAGTAGAGTTATGAAAAATAGGGAAGCTGCTGTAGAATTCTCGAGGAGAGAGAAAAATGACTGGGTCCCCATTCTAGCTCTGCCAATTATTAGCTGTATGACCACAGGGAAGTCATTAGCTTTCGGAGTGCCTGCTGTTGCATCTGTGAAACAGAACAGCATCCACTTCACAGTTTCTGAGACGGTTAATGAATGTGAAAGTGTTTAGTAAGTACTCAATTATAGATAAATTCTTTTTCTTTTGAGGTAGGGTCTCTTGGAATTCACTATGTAATCTCAGGCTGGTCTTGAACTCAAGATCCTCCTACCTCTGCCTTCTGAGTGCTGAGATTAAAGGCGTGTGCCTCCGCGTTGGGCTAAATTATTACATTTATTTCACTGAAGTCAAAGGAATGCATCACTGTAACTAAAGGCCCACCTCACAATTTAGCTCGACAGAACTGCAGCTTTCTAGCCTGCCTTTCTAAAAAGCATGCAAGACTATTACAGGGCAGGCAGAGGGTCCACAATTCTGCTGCTCTATGGGCTGGAGAGATGGTTCAGCAGTTAAGGCACTTGCTGGCAAAGCCTAACCTCAATTCGATTCCCCAGAAACCACTTAAAGCCAGATGCACAAAGTGGTGCATGCACATAGTTTGTTTGCAGCACCTAGAGGCCTTGGCATGCCCATTCTCCCTCT
Organism: Zapus hudsonius; assembly: GCA_004024765.1. Classification (NCBI taxonomy): domain Eukaryota; kingdom Metazoa; phylum Chordata; class Mammalia; order Rodentia; family Dipodidae; genus Zapus; species Zapus hudsonius. Next base: position 12,395 of record PVHP010040557.1, on the reverse strand, counting down.
CTTCTCTCTCTTTCTGCTTTCAAACAAATAAAAAAAATTGTGCTGTCCTGAACAATCTAGCCATTGGCCGTATGTGACTATTGAGCACTTGCAATGCTGCTCTGAGATACTCTACCTTTAATCCCAGCACTGGGGAGGCACAGGTCGGAGGATCACTGTGAGTTCAAGGCTAGCCTGAGACTACATAGTGAATTCCAGGTCAGGGAGACCCTACTTCAAAAAACAAACAAACAAACAAAGGAAAATAGAGATTAAATAACAGGGAAAGGAGAGCTGGGGAGATGGCTGGGCTATTAAAGGCACTTGTTTGTAAAGCCTTCTGATCCAGATTTGATTCCTCAGTACCCAGGACGAGCCAGAGCGCAATGTGGCCCCTGTGTTCCAGAGGCAAGAGGCTCTGGTGTGCCCATTGTCTCTCTCTGTCCCTTCTCCCATCTGTCTCCTGTGCAAATTAAATGAATAAACATTATAAATATATTTAAAAAAAAAACAGGGAAAGGAGTTGGGGAATGCAACTCAGTGACAAAGCACTTGGCTAGCATGTGGGAAACCATGGGTTTGACCTCAAGCACCACAAAAGGAAAGATCTTATTATTTTTCCCTGGGTAGGGTCTTGCATTAGCCCAGGCTGACCTGGAATTCACCATGAAGTCTCAGTCCGGCCTGGAATTTACAGCAATCCTCCTACCTCAGCCTTCTTTCTGAGTGCTGGGATTAAAGGTGTCAGCCACTACACCTGGCTGTATTTGGGTATTTATCTATTTTACTTAATTTGCTGGTTGTGGTGGCTCACACAGGTAGAATATTGCTGAAGAGTTGGAGATAGGAAGATCAGGAGTTGGATGCCAGCCTGGGCTGATTAATTATTAATAAGTGAAAACTCTGTATGAACAAGTTTTGTGTTGGTAGGTACCTCCATTTCCCTCCTCCCTGCCCCCAATCTGAGAGTCTTCCTCAGTGGGATTGCTGGAATGTTTCATAGGATGGAGGGTTATGAATTAATTATGCAAGCAGTAGACTTTTTTTGGGGGGGCTTATTTGGTTATCTGGGTTGGTTTTTTTGAGGTAGGGTCTCGCTCTAGTCCAGGCTGACTTGGAATTTACTATGTAGTCTCAGGGTGGCCTGATATCTGGGTATTTTTTAAAGCTTTATTTTTATTTATTTCCAAGCAGAGAGAGATAGAGGAGTGACACACACAGAGAATGGGTGCGGTGCCAGGGCTTCCAGCTGCTGCAAAGGAATTCCAGATGCATTGTGCATCTGGCTTTATGTGGGTACTGGGGAATCGCACCTAGGCTATTCGGCTTTGCAGGCAAGCTCCTGAACCACGGAACCATCTGTCCAACCCTATTTGACAAGTTTTCACTATGTGCCCACGTTATCCTGGAATTTACTCTGGAGGCCAGCTTGGCCCTGAGCTCCTTCGTGTTGATCCTCCTGCCTCAGTCTCGTGAATGCTGGGATCACGGACCTGAGACACCACGCCCAGTCCTGAAGCATATTATTTTAAACATTAAATCATCCAAATATTCGAGGGCACCCTGAGAATTCCAGGTCAGCCTGGGCTAGAGCGAGACCCTACCTTGGAAAAAAAAAATCTCATTATGTGGCATAGCTTGGATTCTTTTTTTTTTTTTTTTTTCGAGGTAGGGTCTCGCTCTAGTCCAGGCTGACCTGGAATTCACTCTGTAGTCTCAGGGTGGCCTCGAACTCACAGCGATCCTCCTACCTCTGCCTCCCGAGTGCTGGGATTAAAGGCGTGCGCCACAACGCCCGGCTGATTCTTAAAGGTTTTCTCACAACAATGTTTTCAAATCATTCCTTGAAATTGCTCGCTAAATAGGCCAAAGAGCCTGAACTTCCCGATCGGAGGTAGCAGCCGATTGGAAATTGCTGTTTTAGCATGTTAAGGTGGCCGAACTGACTGCGTAGGCGTCCATCCCCGCTGCAGCTCAGGAGCCCCTCACGCCTTCTCCCCGAGTTTCTGGAGCCCTTCCGGGGGCCCCCCTGCAACCGCAGGCAGCCCCCTCTTCCAGGCTGAGCCGACAGGTGCAGCGCAGCGCGCCGCCTCCCGTCCTTGGAGCCAGGGCCGCGCCCTCGCCGCCCCGCCCCCTGCGCGCACGCGCGCTCCGCGGGGGCGCGCCCTGCCGGCGGGGACGCGCACGCAAGCCGCCGCCGCTGCCTCCCTCCCTCCCTTCTCGCGGGCCCTCCTCCCCTCTCCTCCCCTCCGCCCCCTTCCCCGTAGGCTGCGCGCCCGCCCGCCCGCCCGCCCGCCCGCTCGCCCGCTCGCCCGCCCGCACGGCTGCACAGCCGCCCGCCCGCCCCTAGCGCTCCGAGCGGCCGGCTCTTTCCCCCGTCCCCCGGTGGCTCTCGCCCGTCAGGCGCTCGTCCGCGCTCGGTGGATGTGGCTGGCCGCCGCCGCCCCCTCCCTCGCTCGCCGCCTGCTCTTCGTCGGCCCTCCGCCTCCGCCTCCCCTCCTCCTCCTCCTCGGCCGCCCCGCTCGCCGCCGCCGCCGCCTCCTCCACAGCCCGGGCCTCGCCGCGATGCCGGAGAAGAGGCCCTTCGAGCGGCTGCCCGCCGACGTCTCTCCCGTCAACTACAGCCTCTGCCTCAAGCCCGACCTGCTGGACTTCACCTTCGAGGGCAAGCTGGAGGCCGCCGCCCAGGTACGGGCGCCGGGGGCCGGCGCTTAGGCCGCACCCGCGGGCTGGGCTGCACACGGGAGGCCGGGGCGCGGGAGGACGGGGCGGGCCGCGTGCTCGGCCCCTCGGAGCCCCGCGGCCCCGCACACCTGTGGGGAGCGCCCCCACCCCCTGCTCTTGCGGGCCGGTGGGGGGCGGGGGAGCCGGAGGGGTCCTGGGCGTCCCCGCTCGGCCTGACTCGGTTCTTTCCTCGGGGTCTCCCCGCGGCCCGGTGGTCGGGTGGGTGGGGTAGGTTGGACGGGGCGGTATCTGCTCCTGGGGAGCTTCTAGAAGGGGGGCGAGTGGAACGAGAATGTTAATCCCCGGCAGCCTGGCCGAGTTCTCCCCGCCCGCCGCAGCCCAGGGGCCGGGTTTCCTACATGATCCGCCCCCTCCCCCTTCCCCTCAAATGACAGTGCAGCAGTGACTTTGTTCTCGGCTACCCTCCCGGGGAGCTGCGGGAGGACCCCATCTCCGCCTTCCCCCCAGCTCCCTTGCTCTGCAGCCTTTATTGCTGCAGTGTGGTTGCTTAGCACTCAGTACCCTCGGAAGAAGCTCCTAGTTTTAGCATGCCACTGGTGAAAATATTCCATTACTCTTCATTGCAGGTTTTTTTTTTTTTTTTGGTGAATCATCCTCCCTCCGTCCCTCCCTCCCTCCTCCCGCAGCAGCATTATCTGAAGTATTGTTTGATTTTGGGAGACCATTAGTATCGATGTCTTACAGACGTCCTGAACAATAGACATTTCTAATAGATAACTATAGTTAAGCGATATGAAGTCTGATGAACTATGGGGGCTGCTTCACAGCTGTCTGTGAAATGAATGGTGATAGATATATTTTGTTTCATTTCTTTTCCTACTGCAGCCGGGAGTTGGGGAGGACTTGGGGGGGGGGGGACAACGACCAGTAGGCCTCATCCTGAGAAATCAGGGTGTGTGTAGCAATGAGATTGACCGAAATGTAGACTGTATTGGAATGAATTGAAAGTTGGCAGTTGTCCTTGAAAACACATGTCCAAGAGTACAGAATTTAAAAGTATGGCTCATTGGTTTGAAAGCATGAAGGCTCTACTAGGGTCCGGTTACTTCAAAAGACAGAATTTACACTTGTAAAAGTGAAGTAATACACAATTTTTTCCTTAACGTGAATCGGGATGAGTGCATCTTGAATCTGAATTAGGATTAATTAATAATTTAAGAGTGCTATTTAGGAAACTGGCTTAAGCCAAGTGACTAGAGCTGTTTGATCTATGTTGGCAGAGGGCAGATAGAAGAGATGGTAAGCAGTAGAGTGTCTTGTGACTTGGCAAACCTTTGGCATAAAGACCTCGCCATGGATGACTTCACAGTATGTGAAAAGACTAACATTATAAAAAGTTGGCATGATGAGTTCATAATTAGGGAAGGAATGCATATTTTAGGACGAAATTTCAGGAAAAAGTATAGATTTTTAAGCTGATTATTAAGAAGTGAGGTTTTGTGCTTTTCTTTTTATTTTTCTTTTATTTGCAAACAGAGAGAAGAGAGACAGAGAGAGAATGGGGGCACCAGGGCCTCCAGCCACTGCAAATGAACTCCAGATGCACATGCCACTTTGTGCATCTGGCCTTAGGTGGGAACTGGGGGATTGGGAACTGGGGGATTGAGCCCCAGTTACCAGGCCTTGAAGGTGAGCTGAGCCATCTCTCCAGCCCTCTTGAGCTTTTCTTTAAGGCAGTGTCTCAATCTAGCCCAGGCTGACCTGGAACTCACTCTGTAGCCTAGACTGTCCTCAAACTCATAGCTGTTCTGCCGTGCCAGTTTAGGAGTGAGTTTTATTGACATGTCAGAACAACAAACGACATGCTGCTGCTTTTACCCCCTTTCTACTTTTTCCAAATACATCAAAAATATGTGGAAGATTGGCTTCTGCCACCGAGGAAGCATATATTGACATAAATTTAGTGATTTGTATATTTTTTGGTTTTTCAAGGTAGGGTCCCCCTCAGGGTGGTTTCGAACTCAGAGATCTTCCTACCTCTGCATTTCGTTTATTTATTATTATTATTATTATTATTTTTTTTTTTTGGTTTTTCGAGGTAGGGTCTCGCTCTAGTCCAGGCTGACCTGGAATTCACTATGTAGTCTCAGGGTGGCCTTGAACTCACGGCAATCTTCCCATGGCAATCCTCCTACCTCTGCCTCCCGAGTGCTGGGATTAAAGGTGTGTGCCACCACGACCGGCTATTATTATTATGTTTATTATATTTTTTTCGAGGTAGGGTCTCACTCTAGCCCAGGCTGACCTGGAATTCACTCTGTAGTCTCAGGGTGGCCTTGAACTCATAGCAATCCTCCTACCTCTGCCTCCCAAGTGCTGGGATTAAAGGCAGGCGCCACCACACTTGGCTAAGTAAAAATTTTTTTTTTTGTTTTTTTTTTTTGAGGTAGGGTCTCATTCTAGCCCAGGCTGACCTTGAATTCACTCTGTAGTCTCAGGGTGGCCTTGAACTCATGGTGATCCTCCTACCTCTGCCTCCTGAGTGCTGGGATTAAAGGCATGCGCCACCACGCCCGGCTAGTAAAAATTATTTTTATTAGCTGGGCGTGGTGGTGAGCACCTTTAATCCCAGCACTCTGAAGGCAGAGGTAAGAGGTTCTCTATGAGTTTGAGGCATAGTGAATTTCAGGTCAGCCTGAGCTAGAGAGGGAGACCCTACCTCAAAAACAAAGCAAACAAAAAAAAATATATATTATTTGGGACTGGAGAGACAGCTTACCCGTTAAGGTGCTAACCTGTAAAACCTAAGTACCTGAGTTTGATTCCGCAGTACCCCTGTGAAGCCAGATGTACAAAATGGCACATGCATCCATTTACAGCGGCTGAAAGCCCTTGCACACCCATTCTCTCTGTATTTGTCTCTCGCGCTCTTTCTGTTTCTCTTTCTCTCTCTCTCTCTCTCTCTTTCTCTGTTTGCAAATAAATAAAAATAAAAAATAATTTATTTGAAAGAGACAAAAGAGGCAGAGAGTGATACACCAGGGCCTCCTGCCACTGCAAATGAACTCCAGACACATGTGCCTCCTTATGCATCTGGTTTTACTTGGGTACTGGAGAATTGAACCCCGGCTGTCAAATTCCAGCCAATTTATTTGTTTGCAAGCAGATAGAGATAGAAGGGAGACACACAGAGAATGGGTGCGTCAGGGCCTCTAGCCACTGCTAATGAACTCCAGCTACATGTGCCACTTTGTGCATCTGGCTTTATGTGGGTACTGGAGACTGAACTTGGGTGGTTAAGGCTTTGCAGGCAAGCACCTTCAACAGCTGAGCCATCTCTACAGCTGCCCCCCCCCCTTGAGATTAGAGGTGTTGCTATGTTTCTTAGGCTAGCTTTGAACTTAGTATTCTCATGCTACAGCTTTCAAAATAGCTGGTATTACATGCATACCACTGTGCCTGGCTGATTTGTTAGTTTTTTTGTTTTGTTTTTTGAGGAAGTGTCTAGCTGTAGGCCAGGCTGACCTGGAATTCACTAGGTAGTATCATTGTGGCCTTGAATCACAGTGATCTAGCCTACCTTTGCCTCCCAGGTGGTGTTAATTAAAAAAAAATTTATTTATTTATTTATTTGTAAGCAGAAAAAGAAACACTATGGGTGCACCAGGGTCTCCAGCTGCTGCAAAGGAATTCCAGGTTTATGGGCTATTTTATGCATCTGACTTTACATGTTTACTAGGGAATCAAACCCTAGCTGTTATGCTGTGCAAGCAAGTGACTCAACCTCTGAGCCATCTTTCTAACCCAAGTGTTCCCCACCCCCTTGAAGTAGGGTCTTATAGGCTGACCTGGAATTCAATCTAATTCCAGGCTGCCCTTAAACTCAAGGTGATCTTCCTACCTCTGCCTCCCAAGTGCTGCGATTAAAGTCATGCACCACTAACACAGCCGGCTGTGATTTCGAGGTAGGGTCTCACTCTAGCCCAGGCTGACCTGGAATTCACTATGTAGTCTCAGGGTGGCCTTGAACTCACGGTGATCCTCCCATCTCTGCCTCCCGAGGGCTGGGATTAAAGGTGTGCTCCACCACACCTGGCATCATTAAAATTCTAAAAGCATAGATAATATTACTGATACTCGGTCACTTTCCTAACAATTGGTATGTTACACAAAGTATTGTAAGTTGCTTGGAGAGAGAGAATGGGCACACTAGGGCCTCTAGCCTCTACAAATGAACTCTACTTTGTGCATCTGGTTTTACATGGGTACTGGGGAATTGAACCTGGGTTGTTAGACTTCACAGGCAAGGGCCTAAGGAGCTGAGTCATTTCTCCAGCCCTGGATTTTCTCTGAAAGAAATACTTTTTCTGGGGGCTGGAGAGATGGCTCTTTCCCTCTCTCCCCCCTCCCTCTCCTCTCAGCTTGCAAATAATGAAATATTTATATATTATTTATTCAAAAGCAGAGAGAGAGAAAGAGAGAAAGAAAAGAAAGAGATAGGCATGCCAGCACAGGGCTTCTAGCCACTGCAAACAAACTCCAGATGCATGTACCACCTTGTGCAACTCCAGATGCATGTACCATTTTGTGCATCTGGCTTTATGTGGACAGTGGAGAATTAAACCAGTTTGTTAGACTTTGCAGACAAGCACCTTAACTACTGGGCTATCTCTCCAGCCCAAATAAATAAAATATTTTTCTTAAAGTATTTTATTAGTCAGGCGTGGTGGCTCACGCCTTTAATCCCAGCACTCAGGAGGGAGGCAGAGGTAGGAGGATCGCTGTGAGTTCAAGGCCACCCTGAGACTACATAGTGAATTCCAGGTCAGCCTGGACTACAGCGAGACCCTACCTCAAAAAACCAAAAGAAAATTTTGTTCATTTTCAAGCAGAGATACAGAGAGAGAGAGAGAGAGAGAGAGAGAGAGAGAGAGTGTGAGCGTGCCAGGGCCGCCACCTTGTATGTCTGGGTTATGTGGGTACTGGGGAATTGAACCCAGGGCCTTGGGCACTGGAGGCAAGTGCCTTACCGCTTAGCCATCTCTCCAGCCCTGAAATATTTTTTAAAAAAATGCTTTTTCTGTATCAGAGAAATTAACTTCATCCATGAAGTCCAGAAGTCAGGATATACTAGGTCATCTAGCTTGCAAAACAAAATACTCATGTGAGGAGATGACTAATTGGCCATAAAGAGTTACAAATACATTAGTTTTTTTGGCATGCTGAAAACTTGGCATCTAAATGGATGTTATAAATTGTATATTATGAAATTTTCTGCCCAAATTTTGCATGTTTTCTATGCAGTCATTGGTGGGAATTTTTAGTTACTTAAAAAGTTACAAAATGATTTGTTATTATCAAGTGGTCTTAATTTTTTTTTTTTTTCGAGGTAGGGACTCACTGTAGCCCAGGCTGACCTGGAATTCACTATGTAGTCTCAGGGTGGCCTTGAACTCACGTTTATCCTCCTACCTCTGCCTCCCAAGTGCTGGGATTAAAGGCGTGCACCACCACACCCGGCTCAATTTTTTTTTTTTTTTTTTTTTTGAGGAGTCAGCACAGGACACTGGTTTATTTTAGAGCCCAGGCCCTGCCCCACCCCTCACAGCTCACAAAGGGCACAGGGAAGGCACAGGTGTCTCTTGTGGGCTTCATGGAGCACTGTGGACACCATCTGGGATGGGGGCTGGAATGTGCTGTGGCCACGTGGGCTCCATGGACAATACTGAGCCTGTAGCTGTTACCAAAATATACATCTGTCACTATAAAAAACCGCGACGTGCTGCCTCCTGCCTCCTTGTCACAACAGGTATAAAAAAAATTATAAATATTTACACCCTGGCCACACCTTCTGGAACCTCGGGATCCAAGGGCACCTGCCACAGGAGACAGATGACCTGGAAAAGGCCGAGACCTGGGTGTGAGTCCCTCCACCTGGCCCGAGCCAGAGGCAGACAAGCTTTGGTCCAGAATTGGAAGGCAGTGGCCCGGAGTCAGAGCCACTTTGCAGGTAGAGGGGAGGCCGGCGCCAGCCGGATCCACCTGTGACTGGGTTCATTACAATGGAATTTTTTTTTTTTAAGGTAGGGTCTCCCTCTAGCCCAGGCTGGCCTGGCACTCTGTAGTCTCAGGCTGGCTTTGAACTCATGGCGATCCTTCTACCTCTGCTCTTGAGTGCTGAGATTAAAGACGTGTCACTATGCTTGGCTTGGGTATTTATGTATTTATTTATTTCGTCTGAGGTAGGGTCCGCTGTAGCCCAGGCTGACCTGGAATTCATGATGTAGTCTCAGGCTGGCCTAGAACTCATATCTGAGCTAGAGCAAGACCCTACCTTGAAAAACCAAAAAAAAAAAAAAAAAAAAAAGACATGTGCCACCATGCTGGGCAGGGCCTACTCTTTTTTTTTTTTTTTTTGGTTTTTTGAGGTAGGGTCTCACTTAGTCCAGGCTGACCTGGAATTCACTATGTAGTCTCAGGGTGGCCTTGAACTCATGGTGATCCTCCAACCTCTGCCTCCAGAGTGCTGGGATTAAAGGCGTGCGCCACCACGCCCGGCTAGAACTCATATCTTCCTCCCTCAGCCTCCCAAGGGCTGAGATTAAAGGCATGTGCCACCCTGCTTCTAGTTAGTTTTTAAAAGTGTATCTGTAAAATGTATTTTATTTCATAAGTATAAGACACTAATGTGGACCTGGGTGGCTCATGCCTGTAATCTTAGTACAGCAAGCAGAGACAGGAGGATTGCTGCAAGTTTGACAGATGGGCTGAATGGCTACATAGTGAGATCCTGCCTCAAAAGACAAGGAAGGGAGGAAGGAAAAAATTATTTTGTTGGAGGTGTGAACTTTTGTCTAATGTTAGTTGGCACTGAATTCTGTAGTGGATTTTCCAGTTAAGCTTACCCTTTGAGGTACTTAGACTTTAAAAAGGTATTGACTGATTTGATTGGCAATAATTATCCTTTTAGGCTTCATATTTCTTCATATTCTAGGTTTCTCTCTTTTATCAAATACTGACCATTTGTCATTGGTGCTAGAATACTTACAATTGTAGGAGTAACCTCAAAGTCTGCACCATAATTCATTAGTTTAGTATCTGTTCTTTAAAGTTGTTCTGTTTGTGCTCCTGCACTCAGGTTATTGCTTCTTGCTGCTTGCTGTGCCTTGGTGCTGCCTGTTGTGTAATTTCTTCCCTCTGTTTTACTGAATTTGAGCTGAAGTGGTTTATGTAGCGCACAAACAAGTTTGTTTGAGCTTAAAAATAACTAAGTTTGATTTATTCTCTTCTGAGTAAAGGGAATGAGTTTTATTGTTTGGACTTTGTATCATCTATTCTAGGATTGCATGTAGGCTTTTTTTTTAAACTTCCTTGTTCTAGCTTATTGATATTGACTAATACAACCTGACAGATGTGGTTTTGAGTAGTAAGTTATCTATAAAGTTTCTCTGTACTTTGCCACATAAATGAGCCTGTTATTACTGTAAAGTAAGTCTATTCTAATCTATACATGAGTCAGTGGCAAATGATTGAGCCTTCTATTAGCTATTTTGTTAACTGAGATTAACTCTCCAGATTTTAGAGTTTTCATTTGGAACACCATATAAACATGGTTCATGGTTTATTTGGTCATTTGTAATCTCTTTCAAATCATAAAATATTTTAGAAGTACAGAAACAACTCATCACCATTCATACTATTTTATGGAAAATAAAATGTCACAGATGGAGCCAGGCATGTAGATCAGTTGGTAGTGTTTCCCTGGCATGTATGAGGTTCAGTCCCTAACACCACATAAAAAGGGGCATGGGTGCTGGAGAGATGGCTTAGAGGCTAAGGCGTTTGCCTGCAAAGCAGAAGGACCCGAATTTGATTCCCCAGTACCCACATAAAGCCAGGTGGCTTATGTGTCTAGAGTTCGTTTGCAGTGGCTGGAGGCACTTCGTGCCCATTCTCTCTCTCTCTGCCTTTCTCTCTTTCAAATAAATAAAATAGCCGGGCGTGGTGGTGCACGCCTTTAATCCCAGCACTCAGGAGGCAGAGGTAGGAGGATTGCCGTGAGTTCAAGGCCACCCTGAGACTACAGAGTGAATTCCAGGTCAGCCTGGACTAGAGCGAGACCCTACCTCGAAAAACCAAAAAATAAAATAAAATAAAATAAAAATATTCAAAAGGGGGGAGGGGGACAGGGGGGATGACTCAGAGGTTAAGGCACTTGCCTCTAGTGTCTAAGGCCTGGGTTCAATTCCCCAGTACCCACATGTGCCAGACCACAGGTGGAGGTCTTGGTGCTGTCTCCCTCTCTATTTCTCTGCTTGAAAATGAATAAATAAAATAATAAAAAAAAAGGGGGAGGGCTATGGTGGCACACAACCTGTAATCAGCAATCTCAAGGTGAAGGCAGAGCCTCAGAAGTTGAAACTTAATCCTTGACTACAAATCTAGTTCAAGGCCAGTCTAGGCTATATAAACCAATTGCCAAAAAACAAAACAAAACAAAAAACAACAGAATAAGTCATATAAACCACTAACACTCATATTCCTCCCCCTCTCTCTGTCTCTCTGTCTCTCTCTCTGTCTCTCTCTCTCTCTCTCTCTCTCTCTTTTGGTTGAGGTAAGGTCTCACTCTAGCATAGGCTGACCTGGAATTCGCCGTGTAGTCTCAGAGTGGCCTGGAATTCAGTGATCCTTCTGCCTCTGTCTCCTGAGTGCTGGGACTAAAGGCATGCGCCACCAAACCCAGCATATACTTCTGTTTTTATGTTTCCCAATCCCTAGAGGCAAGGTCTCACTCTAGCCCAGGCTGACCTGGAACTCCTCTGTAGTCCAGGCTGGCTTTGAATTCACTGTACTCTTCCCACCTCGGTTTCCCCAGTGCTGGGGCCAAAGGTGTGTACCACCATGCCTAGTGCCTTTTGCTTTGTTTCTCACTAAAACCCACCCATTTCTATGTCTTTCATGCCCAAAGGCAGGGTCTCACTGTTAGCACAGGTGGATCTGGAATTCACTCTGAAGTCCCAGACTGGTCTTGAACTCATGGTGATCCTCCACCTCACTTTCCCAAGTGCTGGGAATAAAAGATGCATGTCACTAAGACTAGCTAAATTAATTCCTTTCCTTTTTCCTTTCTTTCTCCTTTCCCTTTCCCTTTCTTTCTTTCTTTCTTTCTCCTTTCCTCTCCTCTCCTTTCTTCTCTCCTCTCCCCTCCCCTCCCTTCCCCCCTCCCCTCTCCACTCCCCCCTCCCCTCTCTTCTCCCATCTCCTTTCTTCTTTCCCTTCCTTTCTTTTCTCCCCTCCTTTCTTCTTTTTTGTTTTTTTGAGGTAGGGTCTCACTTTAGCCCAGGTCAACCTGGAATTCACTATGTAGTCTCAGGGTGGCCTCAAACTCACAGTGATCATCTTATTTCTGCCTCCCGAGCACTGGTATTAAAGGTCTCATCACCACACCCAACTCTTTTTTCTTCTGGTTTTCCAGGTAGGGTCTCACTCTGTCCCAGGTTGACCTGGAATTCATTATGGAGTCTCAGGAATCTCAGGTAGCCTCAAACTCACTGTGATCCTCCTACCTCTGCCTCATGAGTGCTGGGATTAGAGTGTGTACCACCACACTCCTTTAAATATATATAAATTATATATTTATATATTAGATATATAAATAAATACTATATATACATATATGTGTATATATATATATATATATATATATATATATATATATATATATATATATA
>PVHP010040556.1:0-15820 GCA_004024765.1 Zapus hudsonius | reverse complement strand
CTTGATTAATTGGGAAAAGGAAAATGGGATGTAAGGGTCGACCAGCCGCCGCGTGGTCTGTGAGTTTACAGGGAAGTGCATAAAATCACCCAACAAATCATAAACATACAGAAAGGAGCATAAATTCACCAAAAGTTAAGAAAAGGAGTAGCACCCATGTTGAAGAAATTCTCCCTCCCCCCTCCCTGATCTCATTACCAAGATCAGGGGGGGAGGGGTACACTCACCAGCCCGGTTTTGAGCACCTCCCGGCCCGCCGTCCAGACAAAAGAAAAAGAAGAAGCAGAAGAAGGAGAAGAAGGCCAAAGCCCCGGGGGCACGGACCTTTAAGGATTTTCTGGGGGGGAGTGGCAAACCTTGGCCTGGGAATGTCGCATTATCATGAGGTCATCTGTCTGAGGCCATATTCCTATCTACCTGTGGGAGGGTCTTTCTCCTAATCCCTCTCACTCAGAAGGGTCCTCCCACATGCCTGCTGTCACCTCACTGAAGAGTGCTCTCCTGGGCCCTAAACCTGTCTCCTGTCTCCTAAGGTTTGTGCTTCATGTGGTGTGTGATGGTGGTGAGCATCCCCCGAGCTGGATGTGTGGAGGGCAGCTCGCCCTGTCTTCATGGCTCTGTGCCTTTGGTATTCCTGGCAGAGTATTTAGAATTTTACAGATTTTAAGGGCCAAACAGAAGGACCATGAAGAGCATCAGGAGGCAGCCAACAAATGGAAGAAGCCAGGATCCTTAACAGGTGCCTGACAATCTACCCATCTATGTCGAATTCCTCAAGCTTCTGTTAAAAGTACCAAAAATTTTATTATCTATTTTTATATTTAAGTTTTATATTTGGTTTCTGAGAGTTTTGACTCCTCCTCCATGCCGGTCTGCTACAAATCCTCTGATTCTAAAGAGAAAGACAGTAAGCAGTAAACTAGTGTGGGTCTCCTTAGGCTTATCAGCGGAAGGAAGCACATTGGCTGGGTTAAGGAGGAATCTAGAATCTAGGTGGGGACATGGGGCCAGGAGGCTGGTGGAAGAAGAAAGGGTCTATTTCACTAGAATTTATGTCAGCAACATTGTTAGGGAAACTTTTTCTAAAACAGGTATATTTGCCCACAAACTTTAATATTAATCCAATATATTACATATCAGTATAGCAAGTAGAAAAAATATGTAGAAAAGATGGCAAATAATAAAAAAATAGTAAAACCTTTTTCAGTGGTAATATATCCTTAGCTCATTTTGACTCTTCAGTATCCTTTTCACTAAGCTTTGTGGGTTATGGCAGATCATAATTAAATAATTTTAGCAAAGAGCTAATTCACTGTGTGGTCTCTAATCAGTGTCTATAGAAGGGAATTTATTTTATATTTTCAGTGACCATGTTTGAACTATATGAAAAATATCAAATTAGATATGTCTTTTAGTGGTGAACTATTTTAGCCTTTACAATTCTTTTTCTCCACTTGCCTGACTATTGAAAATGGTTTAAAAATACAGCGTTTTCAATAAAGTAAGACTTTTCACCCTCCTGTAATAAGAGCTTCTCTATGTAATTTTAAAGTGCAAGTGTTCATCTCTGTTAGTATTTGGCATAACACCCTGGAGTTTATAACCCAGACTCTGAAAGGAAACTGTAGCAACAATGGGTTGCTAAGCAAGCCTCTTAGGTAATTAAACAATGTGCCTAGAGTTATTCTGATTGCTTGTGCCGCTTAGTCTTGGTGGATCAATTAAGAATGATGCTTAACTTCATTTTTGACAAAACTTACATTGCAAATAAATGAAAACATATTTTATTCATAATAATTTTAAGAATAAAAGAACTAAGAGATATGAGAAAAATGATATAACTCAATATTCAATAATAATGGACTACTTAGCTGAATGATGCACTCCATAAAGTATTATAGAATCATACCACTTTCAGGTTTATGAAATATATCATAAATGCTGTATTTTAGTCAGATTGTAAATCATAGCCCCTTTATTATGCAAATCAGCAGAAATATTCACAGTATAATATATTTCCTTCAGAAGCATTTCACCTTGTTACTGCTTTTCAAAATAAAATTGAGACAGAAGGAAGCCTATTTAGCTTATGCAGATTATAATTAATTTTGTCAGTTGGGTGTATTGGAAAATTGAATAAATGGACTGGAGAAACTACTGAGCGGTAAAAGGCACTGCTTGCAAAGCCTGATGGCCTTAGTTCCATTCCCCCAGAACCCAGGTAAAGCCAGATAGATGCACAAAGTAGCACATGCATCTGGAGTTTGTTTACAGTGGCATGACCCTGGTGTGCCCATACTCACTTATCTCTCTATCTCTTCCTCTCTCTCTCTCTGCTTGCAAATAAATAAAAATGCTTTCTTAAAAAGAAAATGAAGTAGACCCTTTAATGGGCATTGTAAGTGTAGTCAAAGGCCAGGTCCTGAACTGCTCAAATAATTTTTCTGTTTAGAGTCACATCATTGATTTAAAAACAAAGGCCAGGACAGGCAGCAGGGATAGATGAGCAATTCAAGCCTGACAACCACATCCTGCTCTACATGTCACTTATGCTAATCCGAAAGCATCAGCTTTCCATTTTCATCCTTTCTGGGTGCTCCTTTTTCATCTAGTTTTCTTAAGTCTGCTCCATGAGTAGAAAATCTTTCTGTATATACTTAGCCAAAAGTACTTGGTTCAAATATGATTTCACGAATTATGTTTGGAAGTTAACTAAAATCTCTTTGAATACATCATCTAGCATTTGTAGTTTAGATCATTGTAGCTTTCTTTTATAAAATACTAATTTCTCCTTTTAGCCATTTGATCTTACTTTTTGTCTGTTTTTGACTATTGATATTGTGCTTCCTTGCTCTTGACTTTCCAGTAATGTTAAAAAAAAACCTTCAAATTTGAAACATATCTAGACTCATTGCCTGTTAAAGAAACATGGTATAATGGTATAATTCTGCAGGCCGCCTGGTTGGAAGCTGAAAGCTTTGGCCTCACCAGGACCAGGATGCTCTTTGCATTTACTGTGCTCTTCTTTCTTAGGTTGTTTCAGCTGGCATGCTTGCTGACTCCTCTGCCACCCACTAAGACTGAGACCCTGAGGACCCAGCTGGAGATGCCGTCCGAACACTGTCTCAGGTATAGCCCGTACAGTGATGCTCTTACTTAGTACAGCATCTGAAAACAGTCATGCAGCTGGGTCTAGAACATTCCAAGACCAAGCACAGAGCACATTTTGAACATGTATTTGACTGAATAAACAAATCAGTCCATACTTCTGTGATTTTGGTGTGGTGGTATGAGGATGACCCGCTAAGACCTCTTTTTTTGAGCAAACCTAGGACAGTTGCATGATTCTTTGAAGGAAATGCTTTTTATCTTGTCTTGAATGTCAACCTCTGAGTAAAAGGTAAACCATCATAAAGTATATGACTAGAAAAAAAAACCAGAAATCTATACCCGTGCATCAACATTGTCCACTTTAAAGCAATCTCACTGGAGAATACAATACTTATTCTCAACGTTTTGATACCATTTTCTCTTTATTCATTTCTGTAATAAATACTTTCGAGCCAAGATGCAGAGTATCCAGATGAAAATAATATAAGATTCTTCCTTTTATAAAATGGGTATTATATGGGATAACAGATGTTAAACACATAATCATAACAGCAGTGATGCCAATGCAATTATGAAACATGCCTGATGTGAAAGTGCAGGATCTGCCCAGTAAGGAAATAACATTCCTGAGGAGTGAGTGACTCAAAAACATAAGATCTAAAGGAGCTGATTTGGGCATTGCCCTGGGCCAGGAAGGAGCCTGACATGTTTTCAGATCTGGGGGGCAGCCAACAAGAACATGCATGGCACCCATTCTTCCTGGAGGGAAGTACTCATCTGCTGATAGAGGAGTCCATAGGTCTGAAGAGCAAAACCTAAGACATTTATCAAACCAAGGGAACACATTTTTTAGGTTAAGAATGAGATATCTTCATTAAGTAGTGAAAGCAGCTGTATTCTGAGACTCTGAAGGTATTAGATTTGGCTGGGTTCAAAGCAGGTTCTGAAATGGTGGCGTCTCTAGAGCAGGTGTAATTCCCTTGAATTTACCTTATGAGTTTGTTGCACTTAGTGACTCTCAACAGGGGATGAGGGCCTGTTGCACAGCGAGTATTTTTCACTGTCATCAGAGATGGGGGCACAGTTGATGTTTATTGGTCAAAGCTAGAATTTGTGACAGCTCCCCAAAGCAAAAACCTATCTAGCTCAGAATGCCAGTATTATTGGGGCCCAAAACCCTGCTTATTTTATTTTATTTTATTTTATTTTATTTTATTTTATTTTATTTATTGTCCATAATGAGTTACATTGTTTAGTGGGCCCAATTCCTCATTGCTCCCCCTCCCTATCCCCAGTCAGCTGGATATCCTCCTCCGTGGGCCATCTGGATCAGTCTTTGTGGTAGGGGACTATGGATAGCCTAGTATTCAGCCGGGTTCTCCTGACCCAAGTGTGTTGTTACTGAGGGGTGCCATGCCTCTGGATGTCTCCCCCACCACGGCTCTCACAATCTTTCCACCCCATCTTCCGCTCAGTTCCCTGAGTCACGGTGGTTGAATATTAAGGCTGCTTTAATGTTGTGAGTTTAGGGGTTTTTGTGTCGAGATTCATTGGTTTCTGTCTCACTGGCTTATCCTGTGTTGATTGAATGGCTGTGGCTGTGGGTCCCTTGTTCATCCCCTCATTCTCTGCACGGTTCCATATGGATCCTCCACGATATGACTCTGGTGGCTCATATCTTGCCAGGATCTCAGCTTTCTTCCTGCAGTCGGTTGGTAGGGCTATATGGGCCACAGCTCTGTCGCTGCATCCTGAAAAATACAAACACAATCTCCATTGGAGTGTGAGATCAGTATAGGTTAACAAATATACACCATTCTGGATTACCTAGCTTCTATTTTTATTAGCCTCCCCATCAGTCTCTCGCATAGTGCATCTTTTCTTGGGAGCCCAAGAGTACAGGATCCGGTGCATATCGCCCTGAATCCCTAGTTCCAGTCAAGGGCTCCCCCTCACTAAGTGGAATATTTGGCAGAATTTAATAGCTGTTGATTGTCTCCCCTAGGCCCAGGCTCCTCCATTGCACAAGTGCTTCTTTCTTGGCCAAAACCCTGCTTTGGATCTGGTATGCAACCAGTACCGCACATGGGAACTATGGCACGGGAGTTATCTCTCGCTACAGGACCAGGGTGCAGCTGCAAAATGATTTCTTACCTTCTACCCTATTTTAAAAATTTTAATGTTTTTACTATTCATGTGTGTGGGGAGGTGTATGTATGGGTGTGCACTTTCCAGGATGCATGGGTGGAGGTCAGAGGACAACCTCAGGGTGTTTCTCCTCTCTTTCAAGCCTTTGTGAGACAGGGTCTCTCTCACTGTTGCTGCTTACATGGTTCTTGGGATTACAGATGCATGTGTCACTTTGCATCTGGCTTTAAATGAGCTCTGAAGAAGAAATAACTCGGGTTGGCAGGAAAGTGCCTTTAACCTCCGCCCCTGTGTTTTCAATCAACTTCCATCCTACTGTTACCTCTCCTCCATAGTAGTCATGTCTGTAATGGCTTCTCCTCTGCTCCCTCCCAGAGCCCCCTCTCCCCTCCTTGCACACTGTTCTTCCATGCCAGGTGGAACTATTACAATAAGACCATATGCTCTGCTATATTATCCTCTCTCACAAACTCTTCAAAACCTTCCAGGGCCTCCATGTCAGTATGGAAGAGGCATCCAGATGTATGGCACTTAGACTTTCCACTTTTTCTTTATTTGAGGGAGAGAGAGAATGTGAAAGAAAGAGTGAGTGTATGGTTTGTGCTAGGGCTGCCTATCACTGCAATGAACTTGATGTATACACAACCTTGTGAATTTGGATTTCCAAGGGTATTAGGGAATTGAACACAGGCTGACAGGCTTGGCAAGCAAGGGCCTTTAACCACTGAACCATCTCCCCTGCCCAGCCCTTGGACTTTCAACTATTTTTTCCAGGGAGTTTTCCCTTCACTCAGCCACCCATTGCAATGGCCAAACCCTGGACCTTGTCATCCCTAGTAATCACTTCATCACAGAACTTATGGACTGTTGCACTGTTACTAGATGGCAGGTTTACTGAGCCAGAAGGGTTCTTATTTGACCTCATTGTGAAGCCTCATCTTCTAGCTCTATTAGCTCTGTTGACTTCCACCAACCCCTCTAGCTTTTTTTTTTTTTTTTTGAGGTAGGGTCTCGATCTTTTCTATCAGTTTAGATTCTATCACTCTGTAGTCTCAGGCTGGCCTTGAACTCACAACGATCCTCCTACCTCTGCCTCCCCAGTGCTGGGATTAAAGACATGTGCCTCCCTCTAGCTTTTCCTTTTCTCATTTCCCTTCTCTATCAGTTTAGATTCTATCACTTCTGCTCAATTAAATCCTTAATTTTGGTCCTTCATAGTGCTTTTGTTGCATTTGCCTGAAAAAAAAAATTAGTAGGGACTGATTCTCAAAATATTTACATTGAACAAGCCAAAAAGTATCCAGAATTTTTTTGCATGTGCTCCTGGTGCACATGTTTCCTGCTAGCCAAGAGGCTGCCCTTCCCCATAACAAAGCCCAGGATTGATTTTGTGCTTTTATTCTTATCATCCTTCTCTTCTGAGCAACCTTTGTTGACTGTCCCTTAAGTGTGTTTTCTTCAGACACAGTGTGTGTTCTATTACCCCTTCTGTGAATATGAACCATAGATTTATGTCTTTAGCCAAGTTTTCTTTCTGAGTTGCAGAGCTAGGAATCAAATTATGTATTTGACATATGCACTTGGAAATCTTAAAGACAACCCGAACTTAACATGTCCCAAACTAAATTCTCCATTTTCCTCTTCTGCAGTGCTAGATCCTATTCCTGGAATGTTGAGTTGTGTAAATCAGAAACGTAGACATCTTCACGGGACTTCCTACCCATCTCCTTACCCAACCCACTATAAAGGCCTCTATATTTTGCCTCTGAAAATCTTTCACCTCTCTAAAATTATCTCCATGTTTCTGTCAAGACAAAAGTCTCTAATTCACCTAACTATTGCTATGGTCCCTAACTGCTTTTAGTGCTGCAGCTCGAGTGACTTTTTTTGTGACTTCCAATGGCTCTTAGGATACCCTTGCTCAGACATCCTCCCTAAATGGTGTCTTCTTTCTGTTGCCCAGGCATTTCCTGCACCAGCAAGTCTGTCCTCTGTCCTCAGGGTTCAACCACCAGCTTTCTATAAACCTGGTGTCGGGGCCATACTTCCTGCTGCCACGGAGCAGAGCATTGGCTGTTCTCTTCCTTCAGCCCTCATCTCTTGTTTTTATCAGGATAACTTGCTCTGCCTCTAGTCTGTATCTTAAGTATTTCTCCTTCAGGAAGGCTAAATTGTGTCGTGTGTAGCTGCTCTACTAGAATGTTCTATGAGGGCAGCTGTCACATTTGGTTTACTCGCCATTTTATCTATTCTCTAGAATAAGACTGATTGAATGTGCATTGAGTGTATGAATGAGGAAAGGGGAACACCAAGTTATTCATTTATAATTAAGTCCTTTCTGCATAGCCTTCATTATTTCTTACTCATTTTTAAGTATGCCCTATCTTCTTTATTTCTCATGACCATTGGTATTAGCTGTTAGCATTCACTTTAAAGAAGTTATAAAGTATGTTATAAAAAATTAAGTTCCTTATAGGATTTTTTAAAATTAACATGATCTTTGAGTGTGTGTGTATGTGTGTATGTGAGTGTAAGTGTACATGGGCCACAGAGTGTGGAGATCAGAGGACAGGTGTTCATCCTCACCTTCCTTCTTGGTTGAAGCAGGGTATCTTGGTATTCACTGTTGTGAATCCCAGGCTAGCTGTCCCACAAGCTTCGAGATGGCTTAGCTGTTAAGGCACTTGCCTGCTAAGCCTAAGGACCTAAATTCAATTCCCCAGTACCCACTTAAAGCCAGATGCACAAGGGGGCACATGTGTCTGGCCTGCCTTCTTAAATACAATTCCTGTAGCATTAATACAATTGCATGAAAATACTTTGACCATGTTATTGAAATGATTAGAACACTCCCCTGACAATTTAACCATAGACTGAATTAAAATAATCAGACATAATTCTGTTACTCTTCAGAATATTTGCCCAGTAATTTCCTTTTGTGTGTAGCCTATTTCAGAAATGAGACTCCAAACAAGAAAAAAAATGGTTAAGAATAAAATGATGAGGCTCTTTAGGCTACTTGACCATTTTGATGTATAAAAATATACTACCCTTACTGGTATTTTTACTTGGAAATTACTTGCATGGTTTTGGTATATCATGGTCCTTGGAAACTTGAATAACAGGTAAGTAACAATGAAATGGAAATTCACTTGAATTTTCAAATTTGAAATGTTATGGCTTAAAACCATATATTTAGAATTTATATCTTAAAAACTGCCTGAACTCAGTCAAATTTTATTCTATGAAAATAACAACCTGCAGGGTCTCTGAAATGAACAAATGTTAAAGATGAACTCAGAGTAGCATTTCACACTGCAGCAGTGATTCATGAGGACTAGGCTGAGCAGGCTGGAAACATGCTCTGCATCTGCATTGGATTTATTAGTTTCTGAACTCAGCTCCAGAATGAGAGTTGCAGGCTTGAAGTCATGGATAGTTCTGTAGTGAGACCTTGGTTATTAATCTCCCCATTATTAGAGGCTCTCATATGACTGATGGAGGGCTGCTTCTGGCATTACTAAGAAGTAATCTTCTGCTCAGGGAGTCTGGGATTCCCACTGTTACACCAGTGCCCAAGCTTGGTCCTGTGAGGCACTGAAATGGTGTTCACACTGACAGCCTGATTTGGGTTACCTGAAGCCCTCATGGAGCTCACAGGAAAAATAAATCAGGGGATCTATCTCGCTATGAACTTGTTGGCTTCCAAATGGAACCAAAATGGGAAGCAGATATAATTTAAAGTAGACACATTTTTTAAAGGTACAAGAGGGCTGGGTATATGGCTCAGAAGGTAAAGACACTTGCTTGCAAAGTATGACAACCTAGGCTTGATTTCCCAGTATCCACATAAAGCCAGATGTGCAAAGTGGCACATGTGTCGAGTTTGTTTGCAGTGGGAAGAAGCCCTAGCATGCCATTTCTCTCTTTTCTTTCTCTTAAATAAATAAGTAAATAAATAAATCTTTTTTAAAAAGTTACAAAGAAGCAGAACAAATTAACCTCAGGAATATTTCATATAACCCAATGTACCCAAGATATAGTAATTTAAACATATACTCAATATAAAATATTCATGAGAGCTTATGTATTGTTTCTTCTTATCATCGTCGACATCCAGTGTACATTTCCATCTCAGGGTAGACTTAGCATGCTCAGAAAGGCTTTGGAAAGTGCTCCTCTTGGGAACCTTACAGAAAGTATTGGTGCTGCTCTGGGGATGATGCCACGATACTTTCTGAACTCCCTGTGAATTCTGAGGAAGCAATGTTTTTCTCATAAGAAATTTTCCCCAATTTTAAGATGATATTAAAATCTCTATTCCTTTGAGAAATATAGTGATGTTACATGTTTTTCTAGTAATTTAGGAAGTTTTAAGATATGCTTACTTTTTCTGTTTTGTTTGTTTCCCCTCTTGGGATATATTCCTGTAAGTTGGGAGGATTTGTTGTAAAATTCCAGTGAGCTGATGACATGCGTCTGCACCCCATCTGAGCTGAAGCATGGTCTGTGATTCATCTCCCTACTGCTCATGATGACAAGCCGGGTCATGTGGGACTGGCAGCTCTGTACCACGGCCACATGTGCCTTAGAAGTTACAGGGCTGAAATCTTGCAGCTTTGTATCTGAGTTAAGTGTGAAGTTACTTAGAGAGCACAATAATGACTTGTTGACTAATAGACCTTTAGTTCTTGCCAAATGTCGGAGTATTTATTTCTGCTTTTAAGAATTCACAACATATTGTTTCCAAAATATTTGGGATCTTGTGCCAAGTGTTGTCTTAAAAATTTAGTGTTATGTTCTTTAAGCAAGACTATTTCAAGCCTGGCTGACAATTCTGTGAAATCAATGAGCATCACTATAATCTGTAAGCTGAGCCCTTTATTCTTTGCCAAATTTCAGTTTACAATTGCTCTTTCTCTGGCAAGATTTGTTTACTTTCAACAGATATCTGAGGCACAAATAAGGAATCGGGCTTAATAACACAGATGAAAACTGTGGTGCTATTTTGGAAAATAAGTAAGAAAATGTTTTAAGGCAAACATTTTAATATATTCTTATTCCTCTATGAATGAAATTTCAAAATATTTAGCATGTAAGGTGATATATAAGGGGAAATAGGAAATTATGTAAGTTTCAAATATATTTTCTAAAGATATAATTTTAAAAAACTTTAGTAACTGAAGAATCCATTTTATAAAGCAGACTACATTTTGTAAAGCAGACTCCATTTTGTAAAGCAGACTCCATTTTTAGACTTACTTCCCCCTCCCTAAAGAATGTCTGGTCACAAAGACCAGGAAATTAAAAAAAAAAGACACCATATAAGAAAGCATATGGCTGTCCTAAAATGTGGGCTGGCTCTGGGATGTGGCTCCAAGAAAATAACCAATCAAGAGGCATATAAATACAGGAAAGGAGCCAATAAAAATACCACACACCCTGTGACCTAAGCTATATTATAATTAGATAGCTTCTGTCTATAAAAACCCTGCTCCTTTGTTCTTCGGGGCTCCATCTTGCCTAGACATTCATCTGCCTACTTGTGGAGCCCAACTGCGCAGCTGAAGAATAAAATCCTCTTGCTTTTGCATCTGCTGGTGTGGCTATTTGAGTCCTGGGATACGCTCTCCCGAGAAAGACCTTGGGGGGTTCTTTCATTTGGGGGCTTGTCCAGGATTTGAGCGACCCCCCTACTCAAATAAACACCACCATCAGGAGGTAAGTCCGGCTGGCATTTCACTTTTTCTGTCTGTACCGTACAGCTCTATATTAGAATCTAGAGAGGGTTTGACGGACCTGGTAACTCTCTGATTCTCCGCCCTAGGGGACGCCTCACGGGACGTCTAGAGGAAGGAGGACGATGGGGCAGTCCTCCTCCCAGAAGGAGACTTAGGGATTCTTCCCGTGCCTCCTTCTGTCTATCTGGTTTGCCGCGCAGCTTCTGGCCTTAAATGTCTGTCAGTGTCTTTGTTATTTGTTTTATGCTAACTGCGCCTGTGATAAGTCAGTCACATAACACCACCTTATGGCTAACTATAGATCATTGGAAAAAAACGTTAGAGAGCACTCATAATTTATCAGTGGAAAAAAATAAATTACTCTTTGTACTGTTAAATGGCCTTCTTTTAATATAGGATGGCTAAAAAAATACTTTTAACAAATCTGTTATTTTGCAGGTCAAAAACAAGATTTTCCTCCCAGGACCACTGGCACAGTGCCATACATTTTCACTTGGGAAAATTTAGTCACTTATCCGCCTGCTTGGCTGGCTCCCTTCATCTATCCCAACCCCTCCCCCTCTCCCTCTATCCCTGCTCCTTCCTCTAATTCTTCCTCCACCCCCTCTCAGGGACTTAACTCCTCTAAACTCAGCTCCCCTATCGCGTCACATCTCAGGGGAAAACGAGAAGATATTGATGCACCTACTTCTATACCCACTTTCCCCCTCAGAACCCAGATTGGCCCGGAGGGCCATACTATACAATATTGGCCATTCTCTGCAGCGAACCTTTATAACTGGAAGGTCCACAACCCCCCTTTTTCTAAGGATCCCCTTGCCTTAACCAGTCTAATAGAGTCTATTCTGCTGACACATCAACCCACTTGGGATGATTGCCAGCAACTTTTACAGGCCCTCCTGACGTCAGAGGAAAGACAAGGAGTCTTCCTGGAAGCTCGCAAAAATGTTCCAGGGGATAATGGACAACCTACTCGATTAACCCCTGAGATTGATGCTGTTTTTCCCTTAACTCGTCCCAACTGGGACTATAACACTTGGGAGGGAAGGGAACGATTCCGTGTCTATCACCAGGTTCTCCTAGTGGGCCTCAGAGCAGCGGGCCGGAGGCCCACTAATTTGGCACAGGTGAGATCGATTACCCAGGGGGCAGATGAAAATCCGGCAGCATTCCTAGAAAAGCTGAAAGAAGGCTACAGGATGTATACTCCCTTTGACCCTGAATTGCCCGAGAATCGGGGGAATATCTCTATGGCTTTCATATATCAGTTTGCGCCAGACATAAGAGCAAAGTTGCAAAGAATGGAGGGACTACAAGGTTACACCCTACAAAACCTGTTGCGGGAAGCAGAGAAGATATTTAATAAAAAAGAGACACTAGAGGAAAGAGAAGAAAGACTTAAAAAGTTGCAGGAGGATAGAGAGAATAAAAAAATAAAAAAATAAAGAATTGACTAGAATACTGGCCACTATAATGCAGGAAGGTCAGAATAGTAAGGGGAGAGATAAGATGCAGCCTCGTATTGAACGCAAACAATGTGCCTATTATAAAGAAAAAGGCCACTGGGCAAAAGAGTGCCCAAAGAAAAACACTTGTGCGTATTGTAAAAAAAAAAAAAAAAAAAGGACATCATCTCTGGGAGTGTACTAAGAGGCCAAGAGCGCCCCCTAGAGCCAATGTTCTGTCATTGGAGTATTAGGACCATCAGGGCCAGGAGTCCCCCCCCAAGCCCCAGATAACCTTGAGAGTTGGGGGGCACCGTTACTTTCTTAGTAGATACTGGAGCACAACATTCTGTCCTGACTAAAGCTGGAGGGCCTTTGAATTCAAAAACAGCTTGAGTCCAAGGAGCCACTGGTGGAAAACTTTACAAATGGACAACTGAGAGAAAAGTCCAGCTGGCCTCAGGTACCGTTACCCACTCCTTCCTGCTGGTGCTGGACTGCCCCTACCCTTTGTTGGGGAGGGATCTTCTGACCAAGGTAGGAGCTCATATTCAATTCCACCCTGGGGGCGCCACTGTCCGGGGAAATAAAAAAAAAAAACCACTTCAAATGTTAACTGTAAAATTAAAAAATAAATATCGACTGTTTCAAAAGACAGGGGCTAAATCGAGCCTAGACTCCCATTGGCTAAAAAAAATTTCCGGAATCATGGGCAGAGACCGGAGGAATGGGACTAGCCATACATCAGGCACCCATCATGGTCACTTTAAAGCCCACTGCAGTACCGATATCAATCAATATCCAATGAATGCTGAGGCTAAAGAAGGAATAAGGCCACATATAAGGAGGCTTCTGGACCTTGGCATCCTACAACCTTGCCATTCACCCTGGAATACTCCATTGCTACCAGTAAAAAGCCAGGGACAGGGGATTACAGGCCAGTCCAGGACTTAAAAAAATAAATAAAAGAGTTAAAAAATACATCTGACAGTGCCTAACCCCTACAATCTCCTCAGTATGTTACCCCCAACTCATACCTGGTACACTATCTTAGACTTAAAGGATGCCTTCGTTTGCTTAAGACTGAGTCTCAGATCTATAAGAAGGAAGTTTCTTATTTGGGATATATTCTGAAAGATGGACAGAGATGGTTAACAGAGGAAAAAAACAAGCTATATCCCAGATTCCAGTTCTAGAAAATCCTAAACAGGTCAGAAAATTCTTGGGGACAGCAGGATTTTGCAGACTATGGATACCTGGGTTTGCAGAAATGGCTGCTCTCCTATACCCTTTAACTAAACAAGATATGCCCTTCACTTGGGGAAAAAAACAACAGCAAGCCTTCTCCAATATAAAAAGGGCCCTCCTAAGTGTTCCCACTCTAGGGCTACCTGATGTTACTAAGCCCTTTAAACTTTTCATAAATGAAAAAGGAGACATCGCCAAAGGAGTGTTGACCCAGAGGTTGGGACCCTGGAAAAGGCCCATTGCATATCTATCAAAAAAAACTGGACAATGTGGCAGCTGGTTGACCACCATGTCTCCGCATGGTAGCAGCCATTGCTACCCTAATAAAAGACTCTTATAAACTGACTCTTGGGCAACCACTGACTGTGATAACACCTCATGCTGTCAAAACTATAATCAGACAGCCACCTGAGAGGTGGATGTCAAATGCCCGAATGACACATTATCAATCTCTACTCTTAGACAAGGATCGCATTCAATTTGAACTGGCAATCACCCTAAACCCGGCTACATTTCTCCCCGACACCCGTCAAAAACAGGTATGGCCCCTCTACATGATTATCAACAGATCTTGTCTAAAGTGGATGGAGCTGGATCGGACCTTTCAGATGTGCCATTAGAAGGTGCGCAGACTTGGTTCACCGATGGAAACAGCTACCTCCTGAAAGGAGAACGTAAGGCCGGGGCAACGATGGTAAATGGACAATCTGTCATTTGGGCTGGCGCACTACCTCCTGGGACTTCAGCCCAAAAGGCTGAAATTATTGCTTTAACTGAGGCCCTAAGGAGGGCAAAGAACAAAAGAATTAATATCTATACTGATAGTAGTTATGCCTTTGCCACTGCTCATGTCCACGGAGAAATCTATAGAAGGAGAGGACTTTTAACCTCAGAGAGAAAGCAAATCAAACATAAGGAGAAAATATTAAACCTCCTCCAGGCCCTACTGCTACCCAAAAAGATCAGCATCATCCATTGCCCAGGTCACCATAAAGGAGACTCCCCAGTGGCAAAAGGAAATCACATTGCAGATGAGATAGCACGCCAAGCTGCACTGGGCCCAACTCAAATGATTATAGCGGCTAAACTCCCTTTAATTTGCCGGAGACCAGAATGGCCATACAAATACTGTGACTTAGAAATAATACAGAAGTTGGGAGCAGATTTTGATAAAAAATCAAACACCTGAAAATATCAAGAAAAGACTGTGTTACCGTAATCCATGGCTGAAATCCTCATTTCTGATCTGCACATTAACACATTTATGTGTTAACATAAATTAACACATCTCAGCCATAAGAAAATGAGCCAACTGTTAAACAAAAAAGAAGACTCCTATTATATTCCAGGAAGGGAGCAATTGTTAAAATTAATAACTGATCATTGTAAAATTTGTGCACAGGTAAACGCTCAGCATCTCAAGCTGCCTACTGGACACCAGCAAAGAAAACAAAGACCGGGAGAACATTGGGAAATTGAATTCACAGAGGTAAAACCTGGATTATACAATAACAGATATCTGCTAGTGTTTATAGATACTTTCTTAGGATGGACAGAAGCATTCCCTACCCGGAAGGAGACTGCGGCCACTATAACCAAGAAGTTGCTGGAGGAAATTTTTCCCAGGTATGGAATGCCAAAATATCTGGGGACAGACAATGGGCCTACATTCGTCTCTCAGGTAAGTCAGAAAGTGGCCACATTATTAGGGATAAATTAAAAATTACACTGTGCATATAGACCCCAAAGTTCAGGTCAGGTAAAAAGAATAAATAAAACAATTAAAGAGGCTTTGACTAAATTAACGCTGGAGACTGGCACTAGGGACTGGGTCCAATTACTACCCCTGGCCTTATATCGGGCCAGAAACACCCCTGGACCTCACGGTCTAACTCCCTTCAAAATCCTATATGGGTGCCCACCTCCCGCTATAAACATTTTTAACTCTCATATTTCATCCCATGCCCCTACCCCTTCCCTACAGGCTCATTTAAGAGCCTTACAACTGGTGCAGCAGGAGATCTGGAAGCCTCTTGCGGCAGCCTATAAGGACACCGGGGAGCTCTCTCACCCACATCCCTTCCAGATTGGTGACTACGTGCTGGTTCGTCGTCATAAGATTGGGAG
>PVHP010040555.1:0-15845 GCA_004024765.1 Zapus hudsonius | reverse complement strand
ACGGGGACAGGTGCAGGTGCAGGTGCAGGTGCAGGTGCAGGTGCAGGTGCAGGGCAGGTGCAGGTGCAGGTGCAGGGCAGGTGCAGGTAAGGAGTGGAGCACCTGTGCTCAGCTCGCCCCCTGCTCCTGCCTCCTCTTTCTGCTGCCATGGGGTGGGGGTTAATGGAATGAAAAGTCTCCATGGAGTCAGAAACCAAAAGAAGAGAGTGGGAGGAAGTCCCAAACCAGCAATGTGTGGCTGGGAATCACACTCAGCATTTAAGGGCAAGGAGAGGAGGCACAGATGACCCACCAGGGAAATCTTTAAAAGTCCTAATTCAAACTTGGGACACGACCTTCCTCTTTTTCCTGTCCTGACTGCTGGGCTGCAGGTGAGTCCCCTCCCCGTCCTCTGATCTGTTACTGGGATTGGAGAGAGGGGAAAGGACAAGAATTTTCTCTTTATCCTGTGTGCTATTCCTTTTTTTTTTCACTTTTTGGTGATTCTGTTCACTTTTGATGATGATTTATAAACCTCACAGACCACGTGGTGATTCAGCTGCTCACCCATCCCATTGCCAATTCCCTTAAACTGACTCTAATCTAGAATAAACGTGTGTGATAAAAATACTCTTGTCAAGGTTGTCCAATTTATTGGCATTCTGAGACACAAACTCTGGGAAAGTGGGGTAGTCACCCGCTGTGCCCAGTTCCAGCTGCACTAATCCTATAAGAAATTTGAAAAATGTAAAGTGCAAAATTGTTGAATTTACTTCAAGTCACACAGAACAAAAAATGGTGTAAGTATTTGAAATTATAACTCTGGTCTTGTAGCCTGAGACCTTTATTATCTTGCCAAACTGCAAGTAAAACCTTAGAAAATATATAATACCTGGGCTTTTCTAAAAAATATTAGTCATATATATATATATATATATATATATATATATAATTAAAATTTAATAGAATTTAATTCTATTAGAATTAGAATCTAATATATATTAGAATATATGTGTGTGTATGTATGTATCAAGAATCCCAGAAACATAAGAAACCTAAGAATTCAACATTAGAGACATTTGGTCCTATACAGAGGGTTAAGACCTTTCACATACAGAATTATTGAGTTGCATTTATAAAATGAAATTGAGTTTTTATGCATGCATAGTTTTAATAAAAATATAAATATAATTTTTTGAGATAGTGTTTCACTATATAGCCTACATTGGCCTTAATGCACTGTCCTGCTGGGACCTCCTGAGTGTGAGATTATAAGCATGTGTCACCATGACTCAATAATAAGATTTGGATACAAAAATCATAGAGATGATGTCATTGCTAACACAAAGCTGCTTAGGAAAGGAGAGGATTTATCTCAGCCTACAGGGAAATGAGCAAGGCTGGGCTATAACACCTCACGCCCTTCCTCCCCCCACAGTGTTCCTTCCTCCAGCAAGGCTCCACCTTCTAAATGTTCCACAGCTTTTCCTTACACAAACAACACTACCAACTGAAGATAAAGTATTCCAACACATGAGTTTAAGGGGATATTTTACATTCAAACAACCACAGATGGGTAAAGAAACTTAAATATATTATTGAATAAAGTATAAATTTTATATTTTGCACATTCTTATGTTTATAAAATGCTAAATTTCCTAATAAATCATATTTTATAATGTAACATGGAATTTAAAAATATATTATTTACTTGAGAGAGTGTGTTAGAGAGAGAAAAAGAAGCAGATAGAAAAAAATGGGCGAGCCAGGGCCTCTAGCCACTGCAAAGAAACTCCAGAGGTATGTGGCCCCTTGTGCATCTGTCTTGTGGGTACTGGGGAATTGAACTTGGGTCCTGTCATAGTCAGATGGGATGAATCTTCAAACCAGGCAAAATTTGGAGGAGGAAAGTATTTATTGAAACTACAGATTGAGGGGAAGTTCCATAATAGCAAAAGAGGCTGGCCTTCTTTCACAGGTCCAAACAAAGAGAAAACCCATCACCAACACCATACACAGAAGAGGAAACAGGCAGGAGGGCCAAAGAGAATCTTTTTCTCCTCTCTATAGGCTTAGGGTGGGGTCTTGCAACCCTTCCCCAGACTTAATGGCTTCCTGAGTCTCTGGAATTTCCCTCCTGCACTGCCTACACAGGAAAGGAAGTTTACTTCCAGCCTCTTTGAGCTTCTTTACATCCTGCCCCTTGCTGAGAGGCTGCCTTTCCTGTAAATGTTCTCAGAGACCCACCCAAGATAATTAAAAAGATCAAGTTGACAACAAAACCTAACCATCACAGGTCCTTAGGCTTAGAAGGCAAGCTACTTAACCGCTAAACTATCACTCTAGCCCCTATCATAGAATTTTGTCATAGCAGATGCTTCAAACTTTCTAATTAGCAGTTGTTAGAGAACAGTCTGGACAGGTGAGTTCTACCTTGGGGGGGGAGGGCGGAATGTAACACAGAAGGTTCTAAATGCTGTAGCTACTCACAGAAATTTGTTAGAAAAAAAGGGAGCTGGGAATAAGAAAGCTGTTAAATTAGCAAAAGGTGCCTACTTATGGCAGATGTATGAGGAGAAGTGAATGCCTGGAGTGTGGTCAGGAGCCTCCCCATTGCTCTGCTATCATCAGAAACAGCATCCTCCCTGTAAGAGGATGCAGTCTCTAAGCTCTGGGTTTGGCCTGGTGAAACATCTATGCCTCTGTGCAGAGAGCAGGCACTTCTTCCTTGGCCAGAGACAACCTCTACACAGGTTGTACATACTTGTCCATTGGAGCCTGACCTAGATTTCAGCAATCCCTAACGCTCAGATTAGCACCTTCCACAGTTTAAGTGCTCAACCATTTGCAGTGACCCTGTCTTGAGATATTGGCACACAAATGAATCCTAAACCATTTGTGGAGCTGCAACCCTTTGGGTCAAAAATTTAGTATTATTTTCTGTGTAATATGAACATTAATATTGATAATTAATTTCAACTCTAATTACATCCTAAAGATAAATGCCTTTTCTGCTTTTCACTGAATTAAGTAGAATAAATCAGAAATTAATTTGGACTCATCTAATAACAGGGACGATGTATATTAATTAAAATGTCACATCAAAGGTAGAAGCAGGTGAGTTAAAGTTTCCAAAATGATGTCTCCATAGAACACATTGTGAAATCAGCATGTAAAGAAACATAGACAAAAATTGTACAATAACTATATACCAAGGTTAGAATTCAGTCACAAACTCAAACTGTAAGCCAAAATAAGCCTTTTTTCCTTAAATTGTTGTTGTCAGAGATTTTATCATAGCAAAGAGAAAAGGAACTAATACAGGAAGCATGCATACATTGAGAATTTACCATCCAGCAATTGCTTCCTGCCTCTATCAATGACTTTTGCAGATAAAATAAAAACAGCAATCAATAATAATAAATAGCAAGAAGCTGTGTTTCTATATATTTAATAATCCCCCATTAGTATTTAACAGATAACTCTAGTCTCTTGTAATCTCTGAATTTCAATGTCCTCCATTAAAATTTCAAGCTTTACTTCAGCCTATAAAAATTCTTTCTCGACCTCCTCCTGAGCTATTCTCCAAACATCAAAGGTCTTTCATTTCCTCACTCTCCTCTTTGTTTAAATATGCTTGATTGCTTGAATCCCAACTTGACCTTTAAGTCTCTTCCTACCCACCACTTCAGAGGCTTCTAATATTTCCCACCCAGTCCAAATTGGATTTTGCTGACACTTTCTCATGGCAGCCTCTACTTGCTTTATAGCACTTACCAAAACTTAGAATTTTTTTTAGGTTAAGTGAAATAAACCCTCCGAGTAGTTAAATTAGGGTTGTTAAATTAGCATTGGTGAGCACTACTGACTGGAGCCTGGGTAATCACCACTGAAGAACATCACACCTACTCTTCTAGAACCATTAACTGCCAAGAGCTCCTCTAGGAGGAGTGGTGTACCATCCATGGAACGTGGACAGGCTCAACCTTGTGCAGGAAACCACAGCTACTATTGGTCTGTGAGTGTAACAGACATGTCATGTCCAAAAGATAGCATTCCAGAGCCCCATACTACCTATTCTGACATGTTTTCCCAGCCTTGGAGGGAGTGGTTTAGATGTGTATGAGCACACACAAATAATAAATTATTCTCCACATTTTCACCAGGTATGTATATGTACATTATCCTCTGCCCACAACAACAACAACAAAAACACAAACAAAATAAAAATACACTTCTGTGATCAGGGTTGAAAACATCACTAATCTATGGGTCTAAACAGAAGTATTTAGAGAACAGTTTGACAACTCAACAATTTAACATAATAAAAGCAGTAGGTACCTCTCAACACACACCTATGCCCTCCCCCGCCATTGTTTTTCCACCAAGTTTATAGTGCCAGACATGAATCCCAACTGTGGAATGGACTTAAAATCCAATCAGAAAGCAATTGTTTACCCCAGAGCAATCATACCACAATGTATCTATTTGTTTGGCCTTAGTTCTTGGGGTTAAGAATAATACCAGACATATCACAGAACATCAGAAGATATTTATTATACTTGGTGAATGTCTACAAAATGTTTGGCATTTGCCTACAAGTGACTTATGGGATATAAACAAAAAAGCGATCTCTCAGGGAAAACTCTGATTACAAAACCACACCATTGAAAGGGGAGCTCACCTTTATTATTAGGGAAATGAATCTTTTTATTGTCAAGATTATATGTAAGAAGTTCAAGTAGTGGATGAGTATAATTAAGGAATTTGAAGAAGGCACATCTGGGGATTGTTTCTTGAAGCTAGTTGTCAAAGGAGTAAAATCATGAGAATACTGAATTCATTCATTCTAAGGAAAGAGCAGAGAGGAGGTAAGGTTTGTGATACCACACTTAGTTTTGCCAGAATAATGCCTATTGTAAGGTGGCTGATATGTCATCTGTAAAAGAAAACAGAACAGTAAAGACTGTATGGAGAGGGAATATATAAGATTAATGAACCATATCTAGTGTTTGTATTAACACTGGGCTAATAAGGCAGGTGCAGGGTGAATTAAAATTTCAACTTTGAACCTCAATACTGCACAAATAAGCTAAAATATTATTTAATATTTTAATTGGATAATAGATATTAAACAGAAAATAGATGATAAATAATATACAATATGACATGCTTTTATTTGAGGTACATAGCATTTGATCTTAAACAAATGTTAATATTTTTAAACAAATATTTAATTAAATCTATATGTGATTTAGAATCAATGGTATTGAAATGCTTAAAGCAACAAAAATATTTATATTAAAGCAAAAAATATAAATCAGTTTTCAGACAGAGTAGACACCAAGATTTGCCAGAAGCAATATTATTTCACCCATTTGGAAATCCAAATATTTACTAAATTGCAATATTTCTTATAAGCAAGATTGTGTGTGTGTGTGTGTGAGTGTGTCACTGCTGTTGGTTACTGTTTTGTTTGAATCAGAGTCTTACTATAGCCTAGGCTGACCATGAATTTACTCTGTAGCACTTGGTGAGCCTGGAACTTACCGTGATTCTTCTACCTCAGCCTCTGGAGTGCTGGGATAAAAGGCATGAGCCACCACACCTGGCTTAGAAACATGATTTTGAAATACAAACATTCATAGGTGAATGTATGTCCTTTAGAGCAACCTGATCCTGGCTCATTAAGCCCCCAGCATTGGCTTTTTCAGGGAAATTTTCCTGTTCTCTTATTAACACTGGACTTCCACCTTCATATTCACAATAATGCATTCTCTCTTTACTGAAGAAATTCAATAATTACATACTCCAGATGGAGAGAATGGGCAACTTGCAAAGTACTCAGGACACATTCCTTGCTAATATCAACAATCTACTGTGTATTCAGAATGCAGCACCCCACTGTACAATTGTTAAAGCATTCAGATAATTGTATCCAC
The DNA here is from genome assembly GCA_004024765.1 of Zapus hudsonius. NCBI lineage: Eukaryota > Metazoa > Chordata > Mammalia > Rodentia > Dipodidae > Zapus > Zapus hudsonius. The sequence continues at coordinate 9,924 of PVHP010040555.1, read as the reverse complement.
ACATCAACAAAGCAGCAGCAGCAATAACAAAACTCTCAAATTCAGTAAGTAGTATGCACATGCACCTTATAGTTAGCTGTCAATAACATAAAGAGTAAATAACTAAATGTTAAATACTAACAGTGTAAGGAATAGTTTTAATGGTATAAAAATAAAAGATCCAGGTCTTCTATTTAGCAACAGATGTCATATATCCCTGTTCCTGAACAGGCATAACTTATTGTCTGTGGCATTTTCAAAAGCATATTGAATTTAAAAATTATAATTCTGTCTATTGCCAACTCTGTTCACAATGAAAGAGCATGGGACTGGAATAAAAGAGCCTAGAAATTAATCCAATTGTCAACAGGAAGTCACTGTACTGTTTGCTGAAGGAAATTTCACAGATCACACAACTTCTCTAGCTCTCTGTTAGACCTGCAGATGAGATGAAGTTACAGTAACAACTCTAAGGTTCATTCATGTTTTAGTCTATACTTTTAATGGTCCTTCAGTTCTCTCTCTAAGCACAAAACTGTGCTCATCTAGTGGCCCATGTTAACAGATCACATTGATCAGACTAAGCAGGAGACAATTTGAACAGTTTGAACAGACTTTGCATAGTAAAAAAAAAAAGTGACCAGAATGGAAGGAATTCTTCAAGAAGGTCTCTGATTAATAGGAATATTCTAGATTGATTCCATGTTACAATTGTAAATCGAACAGTATTTCAGCTGAACCATTTGAAATCATTTGATTCTCTTAAATAAAGCAATAAATCTAATGGTGCCTCTGAGGCTGTATATATTGTGTGCCAACTGTTAAACAGTCATATCCCAATATACTTAAAGATGCATTATTGCTAAATAGTATGTCTGCCATATGCCTAAATCACTGACATCATAATGCTCTGTAGAGTTATAGTAATGAAGGAGTTTAATTCCACTGGCATGTGCAGTCTATCGGTTCCTGGAGGGTGTACATAATTTCTGTGCCATTTCCCGAGCAATACAGGGGCACGGTCACATTTCGAACTCCATTCTCCCGACAGCACTTGCAGAATCTTAGGTGGCTTTCAACATTGATGTTATATATGGTTGCTGACGGGCACTTTCCATCACAAGATGCGACGTTAATCTGTATTGAGAGATAATGAGAAAAGATGTTTTCAAATTTGGAAACACTATTATTGGATTCCATTAAGAGAAGAATGAAGGCCAGGCTTTCTTCAATCTGACTTCAATCCACAATTAACTATAGAATAGAAGATTGTGGGAAAGAACCAGTCAGGCATGGCAGCACACTCCTTTAGTCCCAGCACTGAGGAGACAGAGGCAGGAGGATTGCTGTGAGTTCAAGGCCACCCTGAGACTACATAGTGAATTCCAGGTCAGCCTGGGCTAGAGTGAGATCCTACCTAAAAACAAACAAAAAAATAGAGAAAACCCATATCCCCTGGCCTGGACTTGAATAGAAAATGCATACAGGTGGGCATTAGCCTGCCCATAGTTAGGTTAAAAAAACAAAACACATACATCATCTTATACATAGCAAATGTTCATTATGTGGAGATGCTCAATATAGCATTTGTAGATATAACTCGTTATTTTCATATTTTCTAAGTGTGTGTGTGTGTGTGTGTGTGTGTGTGTGTGTGTGTGTGTGTGTGTGTAGGTGGCCAGGGTCTCTTGCCACTGCAATCAAAAGCCAGACACATGTGCCACCTTTCGTATCTGACTTTACGTGGGTGCTGGGAATCAAACTCAGGCCAGAAAGCTTTTCAAACAAGTTCCTTCAACTGCCAAGTCATCTCCCCAGCCCTATAGACATAATTCAAAGCACACCTACTCAGATATATGGAGTAAATTAATCAGAGTCTAATAATTCTGTTGTCACCATGTTATACCATGACTCTAATATAATAAACCAGTTATAAGGAGCAAAAGGACTATTTTTCTTGAGTTAACATACATACTTAAAATAAAAATGAAGTCAATATCTTCTATTGACTTCTATCTCTTCTATCTCTCCAGATTGCAATTATCACCAAGAACTGTTGATTATTTATGCTAAGAATAATTCATCATTTTTTCACAAGCAGGATATTTTAATAGCAGAGTGTAGGAACATTCTTCAAGTTAAATATTGAACGTTGTCATTTTTTTGGCTTATAAATTTGTCAATGCATTGTGCCAGTGACATAAATTTCTGTAAGCACACGTGGTCTTTATGGAACAAATGATATTTTTGTACTTACAGAGCTTTGACTTATACAGTCTTGTCTCCTTATCATTGATTTAATAATCACTCTCTGGCATGTTCTTTCTTCTCGTTTGCCTCAAAAATACAGAACATATTTAATCATCAAAAAGTTCATGAAAAACTTTTGCATAATTTAAAATGTAAATATTTAAATTTAAAAACTGATATATTTATGTAAAACCCATTTCAACAGGCATATTTCCAGAAGTAACTTAGTGTTACCAGAGGATGGATGATTCAGTAGTCAGGCTAGTTATTAATAGCAAAGATGCTGAGAAAGAAATCAATTCACAATTGTCTTAAAAAACAAAATACCTTGGAATAAACCTTAACCAAGGAAGTGAAAGATCTGTACAGTAAAATATTTAAAACTCTGAAGAATATGAAGATACTTGAAGAAGGGTAAGCCTCCCATGCTCATGGACTGGAGGGATCAATATTATGAAAATGGCTAAAATGGTAAAAAGATTCAATAGGATCACAATCAAATTATAAACGTCATTCTTCACAGGAATGAAAGAATTCTGAAAATTCATATGGCAGCACAAAAGATCCTAGATAACCAAAGCAATCCTGAATTTTTATTTAAAAAGAATACTATTAGAGATATCACAATATCTAATTTCAAATTATACCACAGATGCATACTGATAAAAACAGCATAGTACTGGCACAAAAACACAAGTGCATCACTGAAATAGAATAGAGAGTCATATAAACCCTGACATGGCTACATCCACTTGATTTTAAATGTCAAAAATACACATTGGAGAAAAGACAAGACTCTTTAATACGACACTGAATCATTCTGTTGACGTTCCTAGTTAATAGAATGGTGCAATTTACATTTACAACTGTCATGTGAATTTAACTGTGAAATTCTTCTTTAAAAATAAGTGTTTGTATAAAATGTCAGTGTAAAAAACAAGACAGGTTAAAACACTCTGATTGAAGGAGAGTTGAGGAGTAACTAAAATTGCTTGAAATTAAACTGTCCTTGTTAAGGAAAAGCTAATTCTACCAATTAAGTTAGGGATGCACTATAGGACCAATATGTTATTAGCTGAATTCGTTTGTTCCAAGGGTATCTCCCATTCACTCCTTAGACACTGTACTTAAACCATTCTGTTTATCACACCACCCACAACAGTATCCAAACTCCAAAATCTCTCCAACACAGTATAGTTACACAAAAGCTCAGGCTGTGGACAAGGCCTCTCTGATATAAAAGCAGAAACTACTTCACAAATCCTTACACATCCGATGAAAGAAGCGAACTGCTATTACTCAGAAATTCAAATATCTTGACAGAGATGAAAGATTTGGACCTACATCCATTAATGCATAATGAGACCAACTTCTCTATCTTCATTTCCTTATCGGTGGGGAAAGACATTGCTACCTATCCCAGGACTAGCTGGGCTCATGTCTGAAAAAGCTCTAAAAGTATCTGAGTGTGGCCAACAGTTAATAGCCATTCATTGATGAGTTGCTCAGTTCATCCCTAAGATTATGCCCTCAGATTACTTCCCTAATAATTATCTTGGTGTGACAGACACAATGGCTCAAACATTGAACATGACTCCATACCTAAGGGAACGTGTAGACTCCAAGAAAGCCAAAGGAATGTATGAGATTCTACAAATATAAACCTCCTTGTATTCTACACCTAAATTCAATGCTTTAAGCTCCTGATACAATAGCTAAATGATACACATTAGCTAGCATTTGGTTCTGAAAACAATCATTGAAAAATTGCTTATTTTTAATGAATAGAACAAAATTTCATTGATGTGTACAGGATTTGGAGTAATTAAAAATTTACAGCCAATACTGTTTTTTTTATCAGTTGAATTGTAGATCTCCAAAACACCTAAGCACCTAAAAATATTAGATGTTACATTTACTTGAACACAAGATGATTTGTACAGAGAAAATGAGATAATTCTTCTAATGCAATATGACTGGTATCATTATAAAACAGGGAAATTTGCCAACACACAAAGGGAGAATACCATGTAAACATGAAGACAGCCAACCAAGGGGCATGAACATTCCTTCTGAGACCTTATTAGAATGCAAACTTGCCCACATGTAAGTTTGGAACTCCAGATCTATAATACAATGCAATTCTGTTGCTTAAACTACCAACTCTACAGTACTTTGCATTATAGCAGACTTAGAAACTAACACAACAATAAAAATAATATCAAACCATTACCTTGAAACTTTCTACTTCATTTTTAAATTGCCTTTTCATACATCATGTAAATTAAACAGTCCACTAGCACCACTAAAGACTTGACGTTGGTAAACTTAATGATGACTTAATTATCACTTAATTTCTTTGAGCGAAAAACATAGATAATGCCAAAGTATATTCCAGTGAATTTTGTGCTGAATAATTACTGTGTAAAAATGTAGAGAGTCTCTGATTTACAAACCATTGTTATTCTCAATGGTACATGTAATGACTATGTTGTATCACTATTTTAATACATTTTGATGTTCTATTCAATAAGATTATACAACTCTTGAGAGACAACACTATTCTTCCGTATGGAGGGATTAGTCTTCAGCTTGCTCAAGAACTCATTCACCTTGCATCTAGCTGTCCTTCATCCCTGTACCATCATCACATTCCCTCAAAGCAGCTCTCAATAATTTTTAAATGACTCTTAATGCCAACTCTCTTAAAAGTCCTCTTTTAATGTTGACATAAATTCACATGTTAAAAAAGAAAAATGGTGACGTGACTTTGCTTCTATTCCTTGAAATTATTCATAATCACTAGGAAATAAATTCTGTAATTCAAACAAATATAAAGCATATTACACATATATCAAAATTACCATGGGGAATTTTTAATACTGGACTGAAATATAATTCACTAAAATGGCATTTCCCAAAATTACAAACTCATAAAGTTGTCCAAATGTCTTGAAAGTATCTTAATGTACCTGTCATTATTAGAGTCCCAATGCCAATCTTATCCTAGCTGGAATCTGGATAGTTTCATCAGCATGTTCCAAGCAAATCTGCCTGGTGCATTTGAAAATTTATAGTCTACTAAAATCACATGTGTTAACTTTTAGAAAATGTCATGGTAAAATTTTTCACAAAACAAAATAAGATTTATCTAAACAAAACATTTTAAGTACACTACAAAATACAGACACTAAGCTATAAAATTAGCAACCACACAACAAAATCATTTAAATTATGCACTTCATAAAATTTGCTTCCCTCAGCATCATGGGAAAAGAGTATTAAGAGAACACAGTAGCCATGGTTTCACTGACTATGTCCTCACTTACATATCTTGCAGCAGCCTTCATTATAAAGCTTTACAAGCCCTTCATTCTGGAGAAGAAAACGGAATAAAGTAAAATATAGAGTGGTCAATTATTTCCTCTGGGCTAAAAATCAAAAAGTAAAAAAAAAATTTTTAATCAAATTTCACAAAGATTTAATAGGAAAAAGCTTGAAGATTAACAAATCATTTCAAGAATTTCTTAGGAACAGATAATTTATTTAAAATTACTTAATTTCTACATAGGTAATATGAAAAAAGATGTAAAAAATCATGCTTCTTCAATTAATAATTTTTAAATGTTCCACCAAAATATATTTTAGTAAAATAAAACAAAGAATAACTATTCTAACTTAGAAGCATATTTTTCAACTCCTCAGAATAATCTAAACTACTCTATGAGACTAGATCAAATTTCTGAATATAAGTATATATTAAAATGGCACATCTTTTTCTTTAATATTTTATTATTAAAAGAAATTTTAACACACATGACATGCAGACAGAAGAGGAAATTACTAGGGAAAAAGAGATTGGGGGAAGAGGGGTATTGGGGAAGAAAGAAGAAACAAAATCAAATAAAACAAACTGTACTTGAAAATGCAAGAATGAACAATATTTAGGCCTCTGTATGTTGACTAAAATAAAAATTAAATTAATTTTTTTAAATCTGACCTCATGATGGAAAACGTTGATTATTAGATTTTGAGATTTAAATAACAGAATAATTTGTCCTGTAAAAATGAGTCTATAAAATAATCTGATGCCTAAATATTTTTCCAAAGCTTAAATTCTATCATTTTAGAACATGTAATAGCTATCTAGCTAGCAGTATCAAAAGGGTTTATCTTGGAAAAGAACTCAATGAGACTGCTGTGTCACTGCACAACTGAATGAATCTCACTTCTCATTAGGAATTATTATTGTCTAAGTAATTAAAACTACAAAGAATCTATTAAAATAAAAATTATATCACTTCCATAACATATATTCTCCTAACAGTGTCTTCTCTGTGGAAATATAGAATTGCTATAGCAAAGCAGACACACCTATAGGAGCTGTGCTCGGTTTGCTGGTAGCCTGTGTGCAGAGAAGCAAAGGTAAATGTCACTAGACCAGCATGCATTAATAACATAATAAATCTAGGTGTTTGATTACCTAGCTTCTTAGTCTTAAAAGGGAGGCTAGATCTGCTGAGCAAAGAGTTGGAAGACAGTTAAACTGGAAAGATCATAAAGAAGTCAAAACATCACACTAAAGAAATACAAGGGAGAGTATATTTATTCAAGAAAAGACAATCAGCATAGAAAATAAGCCACAGTGGAAGACAGACCTTGGAAAACATTCAGATGTGTATTTCTCAACTACAGTTAGTGCAGAATTTTCAAAGGTAGAACAAAGTACAAACCATTTTGCACTCGGTCTCATTAAAAGGGGGGCAGACCATGCTGTAGTTCAGAATCATCGCCCCCTCATCAGTCTTAACACACTCGTATGCAGTGCAGTTATAGTACCAGGTGCTACCCTCCTAAAAAGAGAACAGAAAGTCTCTGTTTCATAGGATAAAATCTGCTGAATTTCTGAAGTAGAAGATTCCCCATCCTATCAAGTTCAATTCAAGTCAGGATGTAGAGCTCACACTAACATTTCATTTGAAAATCCCTCCTATTGTATATAAAAGATCATATATATACATATATATGTATATATATATAAAATGTATGTCTGTATAAAATCTCCCTCTGGTTTATGCATGTGTTTGGCTCAATGGGTCTGAGATACACGTGTGACAAGAAGCAAGAGAAGGGAAAGGAACACATAGGCTTATATCGCTAATACCAACATAATAATGTATGTTCACCAAATGTCAAAGGCCTTGCTCTAATATATCCTCAATTATAAAATAACAAATAATATTTGTTGTCTTTCTCCTATACTTTTATGATCAAGATTTTTTGGGTATTTGCATAATGTTTATTAAATTATTAACAAGTACATAAGCATAAAAACATTTAAATTGTTTTATAGGTGAGCAGCCGAAGTAATGGGCTTCATCACAGAACCTTCATGTATTATATTTATAAGAAAATTTTGTTTCTAATTTTAGAGCTCTAGTTAAGAACAAAGTCAGAAGTAATCATTATGTAACTATTAGACTGTTGTTGGTACATATTTTTATTTTATAGCCTACACTTGAAAATGACCAATTCTGCCTTGAAGACTCCTTGTGGACTAGCAAAAAAGAAATAAATGACCCTGAATACTTTCTTTTCTCCATATGTTTCCTCAATTCATGAAGAGTCTTATGTGAACTTCAAATAAATATGACCCTAAGTGCAGTGTAAAAGAAGAAACATTCAAACTGATGAAACAGTAATATCTAACCTACAAAAAATAAAAAAAGATATAGTGGTTCTATAGAAATATTAACTTATTTTCCTTAGCAATAACTAAACATATTTCTATAACAGAAATTATGAAATATTTTGAAATATAACAATTAGGCTCTTGTCTGTATACTGTGGGTGGGTGTGCTCAATGTATGTGGAGGTGAGGGGACACCATCTTTCTAATGTATTTCAATCGCAAATGTTGTGTTCAGACAGTACCATAAAAAGTGACCCTCTGAGAAACACAATGTAGGAAACAAAGCATGTGTACCTCATATATAGCTGATGTTCCATTGTCCATGTGAAATTTGCAGGATACGTTTCTGCAGGCCCCACAGCAATCATAATCACTCGGGGATGGGACATAGATCTGGTGCTGCATGCAAGGGGCATAGGTTGAAGTCACCACACAACAGGATGAATATTTCTGGTGAATTTCCCTGTAAAGGCTCTTCCCAACTAACAGTGCATTCCTTCTCACAATCTGGACACTTCTAAGGTTGAATCTGAGAAGCTTCAAATAACAACTGACTTTATATGGGCAACTTAGAAACAAAGTAGATGTTAACCTTTACGGGTAACAACCAACATTCATCCAGCGATGCAGCCGCTCTAGGTCGAGCAAACTATCAACATGCAGATAATAAGACTCTCGAAATGCAAGGTCATACATGGTAGTGAAACTCTGCACGCAGTAGACATCTTCAAAATAATGGACTGTTTGAAGACTATTCAAGCTTATACAGTTAACTCATGCAGTGTTTCAAATTCTGAGGATGCCAGTTTTTAATTCAGTAACCCACCAGAATGACTTAAAAAACACTTACATCATCACATTCTTTTGAGCAATTCACCATTGTGACATTCAGAGTATGAAAGCCTGTTTGGTTATCTTTTTCTTCCAGACATTCTATTGTGTAACAAAAGTCCCCTTCCAAATACTTTATCATAGACTGTCCAGGATTCAACACTGAGATTTCTTGAAAAACACACACATCATCCTTTTCTAAAAGAAAAAAAAAAGGAGTACCAATAAGAAAACACTATGTTGACTTTTATATTAATCAACCAATGGGACTTTTATTTAAGACTGATTTCATTGTGACATACCAATTTATCAAAATTGTGTAAGATATTTACCTTTATATATTGCTAATAACCCAATAATTTAATAATGAATATCACAAACATTACCTAACATATAATAAAGCTTGATGTATAAAATCAGTTGTATGAACCTCCTCCAAAAGATATTTTATAGAAGCTTCCAAAAATATCTCAGGGATGAGCCAGCTCTTGCTCCCTCCTCCTCGGAGCTCATAACATTTTTACTGTTGAGGTGGATAGAGATGGAGGGAAATAGTAGCTCTTGTCGTGATGGAATTTTATAATATGGCATGACTCTTAATTATTATGTTTAGAGGTGTGATTCAGTGTTTAGTGTCGCACAGTAATACTCATGTACACCATCTCCTAGGAGGGAGGCAGCCAATCAATGAATGCATCACTGTATCTTAAAGGTTGCTTGCATGAGTGGGCTTAGGTAAGGAGGAAGTGAGCTTGGAGGCACTCCTTTCTCTGCAGATCCCAGATCTAGCCTTTGCTCAAGTGATAATAGAAAAACTTTAAGCCACTGAAGAAATTATTTAGGATCTATTAGCCTCATTCTTTATAGAAAGATGCATTCTCAGAAAAAAATCAATGTTATACTTTGCATTGCTAGCAGCAATAAATGTGCTTTGTGATACTGGAAAATATTTTTAAAAAATTAAATGTTGACATTGAAAAATATCTTTAAAATTCTATGAAACTTCAAAAAAATCAATTTTACATACTATTATCAAATTTCTCCAATATTCTGAGATTTTAGAACTACAATATTTGCTTAATCAAATACTGGTGACTGGTTTAATATGTATGTATCTCAACAAAACCACTTTAAATGTATTAGTGGTAAATAATAGATACCAATAATCTTCA
>PVHP010040554.1:0-15821 GCA_004024765.1 Zapus hudsonius | reverse complement strand
CTACCTCTGCCTCCCGAGTGCTGGGATTAAAGGCATGCGCCACCATGCCCAGCTTACTTTTTTTATTTTATTTATTCATTTTCAAGCAGAGAGAGAGAGAGAGAGAGAGAGAGAGAGAGAGAGAGAGAGAGAGAGCACACCAGGGCCACCACCTTGTGGGTCTGGCTTATGTGGGTCCTGGGGAATTGAACCCGGGGCCTTAGGCACCGGAGGCAAGTGCCTTAACCACTGAGAAATCTCTCCAGCCCTCCATCTTACTTTTTACATTTTAAAAATAATCTTGATGCCTTAAGGTTTTGAAGACAGCTGTCGGGGGCGAAAGCCTTTGGGGGCTTTGGAGGCACACCCTGGCTTAGTCTTGGACGGCACCTGACAGACTGCCAAGAGGGGCTTGGCTTAATGAGTTTCAGGAGGTAGTCCTGATTGGCTATTTGCACATCATGCCCACAGGTTCTTATCATAGACCAATAAATAGCTCCCTGATTGGCAAGGAGCTCTCTCTATATATATTCTGTAGCATATCTGCAAGAGGTATGAGTAATGAGATCTGAGAGAGCAATAAAGAGAGGACACACGTTCGTCAACCCACAAGTGGTGTGTGTGTGTGTGTGTGTGTTTGTGTGATCACTGCCCTCTGCGGGCGACAGGCAGTGATAGATGGTGGCCCGTATGGGGAAACGAAAACCGGGAAACGTACAGGGAAACAAAAACGGGGAACGAACAGAAAAGGGGAGCGAACAAAAACGGGGAATGAAAAGAGAAACGTAGGAAACGAAAAAATAAGATGAAGGTCTGTTCTCTCTGCTGCCTTTGCCTTCTCTTCTTCTCTCTATCTCTCTCTCTCTCATCTATCCATAAATTTAGCCTAGGGAAGAGGCAAAAGGTTTGTGGTGCAACGGCAAAAAAGTTCACTGAGAAGTGACTGAGGTTCACGATAGAGTGAAAGGAATAGAAGATAGTAGGATGGGCTCCGAAATCTCACGGGCCCTTTTGGGGGCTCCTTTTTGGGCATTGTCGAAGATGATGGGGACTCTGTTAAAAGTATTGACAGCTCCCATAACACCAGCCAGGTTGCCTGAATTGGAAAGAATGAATGGGGAGAAATGAGATGGGGAGGAATTAGGAGTTGGGTTCAGAAACCCTTATGAGGAAACTCCACAAACTGGGGGGAAAGTGGAGACAACAGCGCAGCCACTTCCTTATATTTACAATGGGGAATGTTCCTGCAGAAGGGAACCCCCATGGTTGGGACCACCTTGCTGTCCTGTATTCGAGAATGCCCAACAACAAAGATTGAAAACTGCTCATGTTTTCCTAAAGACTATAGAGCAGCATGTTCCTTGGTTTCTGGAGGAGGCGGAGGAAGCAGCGGGTAGGCAGCGGGTCCGCGGCGGCGCACTGGACCTGAGCGAGCTGGGGCATGTGTGGTGGCGGCTGTCACGGCCACCCAGGCCCAGCCGTCATGCTTCTGCCAGCCCTGCTGAGAAGCCCCGAGGCAGTCCGTCCAGGCGGCGCCCCAGGGCAGCCAGGCAGGGGAGCAAGTGGAACACCCCAGCCAGGAAGAACTGGCCGGGAGCCTTGGAATTCTTAGGTTTTTTTTTTTCCTTCTCTGAGATGCAAATTCAGCCCCAGGCAACTGTCAAGGTCACAGGACCCAATGCTCAGAGCGCTGTGCTTATGTCAGAAGGTCAAGCTTGGAGGTCCGAGAGACTTAATTTAAATTTATAAGGCTTTTTCCCTGTCTATGGATTTGGTACAAGGAAATCTTTGGTTTGGGTTATAAAATGTTTGCTAACTATATACAAAAGTGATATCTTTCAGTCAGTCTAAAAGGCAGGTTTTTTCACCTTGCCAGAATTCCAGGCACCCTAGGGCTGAAAAGACAATGGTCACTCAAGCAAGGCTGAGAGTTAGCCCCAGGGAGTACAGCCTTTTGTTCGAAGGAAAGGCCCTGCAGGTTAAATTCAATTGATTTGGTTTAAAGCTTTTTTTCCTCTATAAAAGCCTTGTAACATATGAGACAGAGCGGAGACAGGAGGATGACAAAATGCTTAATTGACTAATAAAATTTCCTCCTTCTGGGTTGTTGAAGACATCTTCCTAATTCTATCATGCTTGAATTTTAGCTATGATACAGATTTCTGTCTTCCCAGGTTAACCTTGATCAGTTTTGAAAATTCTACCAATGGGAAAATTGTCATATATATCCAAAAGTTTCAAGGTAACATTTTAAAATATAGTAAAGACAAATATGTATTGGATGTCAATTTTTGTATGAAAGCAATTACTAGGGCTTATGGACTTAACAAAAGAAAGAGCATATACTTTTGTACTCCACTGGCTTTAGGACAGATCTCCTATTGCCAAAATCCCAGAAATAGACATATTTTCCAATACTTCCTCATAAGTCCGTCTGGCCAACGGGTTTATGGCAATTGAAAAGGAAATAAATATACAAAGAGAATTATATCTTCCTTGTGTTGCTAAAGTCCATGATTGTATAGGTAAGTTGAGTCAGAGAAAAAGACACGTTTCTTTTCTCATCTATTGCTCAATGGTTAGAGACATTATCTGCTATAAGTACTATATGTTTTCTGCTTGCTTATAAATAAAAAAAGAAGGGGGAAAATGCCCCTAGAAAGTGTCTTTCTTAATTTTGGGAATTTTGCAAAAAGGCTAGTCATGGCAAGTTATAAAAGTGACTGTCATAGGCTGACTACTGCTAACACTGGACCTGATCACTCCAGTTATAGCTGTTGGTTCAGTGACTAAATTGTTTGTGGGTTAAGAAATGCACAAGAGGAACTCTTGGGGTACTCACCAAGATTAGCTATGTTTCTTTACGTTGCTTACTGGCATTGATTTTCTAGGATGGGTTCTCACATCAAAGAGTATTGTGAGTTTTAAGGAGATGGTTCTATTTGTTTATGCTAATACTACCAGGTGGTCATCATTTGACTTGTAAGGTTTAATATCAGTCATTGTGGCTTCTATCCTCCTATTAGATAAATGTGTTGGAAAAACTTAATTAAGCTAACAACATTGGTTGCCACAGGGTTTCCTTTTCAAAAATTTGGCAGGGGGCTGGAGAGGTGGCTCAGCGGTTAAGGCACTTGCCTCCAGTGCCTAAGGCCCTGGGTTCAATTCCCCAAGACCCACATAAGCCAGACCCACAAGGTGGTGGTCCTGGTACGCTCTCTCTCTCTCTCTCTCTGTATCTCTGCTTGAAAATGAATAAATAAAATATTAAAAAAAAATTTGGCAGGATTGGACCCTGCTTTGCTTTGTTGTGGATGATCTCAGAGTTTCCACCTAAGATATTATTTCAACAATTGTCTTATTTTGTGTGCTTGAACTAACTCTTTAAGATATTCCCTACTCCAGGGTACAAGTTTAGAATGCTATTAAGTACAGTACTGCAGATACCTCAATATATTTCAGTTCCTGTGGATGTCGGTTCTCCTCATACATCAATTGCAGTTCGTAAAAAGAGATTTTGGAATAACTTCTGTCATCATTGCTGCAATAGCCATCTCAGCTGTAGCGACTACTACGGCTACTGTTGCTTTTGCTACTTTGGTTTCTACAGCACAGACTCTCAATACTCTTTTTTCTGCAGCTGCCCAAGCTCTGAACATCCGGGATCAATTAAATGGACAATTTAAAACTGGACTTATGATTCTTGATCAGCGAATTGTTCCTGTGCAAGAACGACTTGGTATTGCTGGACAATTAATGACATTGTGATGTGTTCGTTCTATTGTATTTGTTCTATTGTGGGACTTTGTATAATTGATGTTTTGCAGCAAAAAATGTCTAGACAGCTGTCATATATGTTAACTAGTCATTGGACTTATGAGTTTAATCTTTATCGCTAATTTATGAATTTAATCCTTATTGCTAAAGTGCATATCCCGACTATAGCGTCTACAATAAGAACTCTGGGTCTGATGTGCATTAACGCTTTACCAATCTCAGACGTGCCAACAACTGCAAGCACAGCTAATTAAAGCAAGCCATGGCAGCTATGGGTGATTGATCCTCCCCCCATATATGGCTTAAAATGCTGGATCAGTAGTCAGAGACGGGTAAGATCCATGGAAATACATATCAACCTATGAAAGGGTTCTGACGCTTAGAGGTCAGAATTTCAATGACGGGTAAGAATGTAATTTGCCATGGACAACCTAAGACAGACATGGTCCCGAGCCTATTTTTAATAAAAGAAAGGGGCGATATGTCGGGGGCGAAAGCCTTTGGGGGCCTTTGGAGGCACACCCTGGCTTAGTCTTGGATGGCACCTGACAGACTGCCAAGAGGGGCTTGGCTTAATGAGTTTCAGGAGGTAGTCCTGATTGGCTATTTGCACATCATGCCCACAGGTTCTTATCATATACCAATAAATAGTTCCCTGATTGGCAAGGAGCTCTCTCTATATATATTCTGTAGCATATCTGCAAGAGGTATGAGTAATGAGATCTGAGAGAGCAATAAAGAGAGGACACACGTTCGTCAACCCACAAGCAGTGTGTGTGTGTGTTTGTGTGATCACTGCCCTCCGTGGGCAACGGGCAGTGATAGCCAGCTTCAAAATGAAACCAGGGTGGTGGCAGGAAAACGAGATCTCCCCCTGGTGGCAGGTAGGAGAAAACAGAAAAGGCAATTTTTTGTTGTTTATTGTCTGTCCGAGGTGGGGTCTAGTTCTAGCCCAGGCTGACCTAAAGCTCACTCTGTAGTCTCAGGCTGGCCTTGGACTTACAGCGATCCTACTAACTCGGCTTGGCAGCAAGTGTTTTTAAAAGGCACAACCATTATACCTGTTCTACCTTACATATGAAGAGATTAGCATTATAGACTAAAAATCAGCTAAAATATTTTATTCACAGGGACAGCTGAAAAGGTTCAGCTCTGCATGCATGGTGGTACCTGTATGTACCTATAGTCCTAGCATTCCAGCGGCTGAGGCAGGATTGCCAGCTAAGGCTACAGAACTCTGTCCCCCCAAACCGACCCCCAAAGGCCCAGGTCCAATGGATGACTGCGTGCTATAAAAGCACAGTCCCTGATTACACATTCCTGATTGGAGAGACTAATCTCCCTCAGCTGGAGCAGCAGTGAGAGCTGAGGCACCCTGGGGATGCTCTGCCTAGAAAAGGGGGGCTTCCATCTTTAGCAACCCATAACCACCATTAAGCCCCCACACATAGCTGTTCAAAGACCTGCCTCTAAAGAAAAAGGCAGTCCTGACTACTAACTGTTCTTAGCTCCATTATGAAAATTAAAAATTTTTTTTTTAAAAATCAAGACTTTCTGATTTTCAAATCCTTCCAACTGAATGATGATGAGGATGGCTAATTCTTTTAGACCTTGTGGCTAATTTTTCAAACTTCTTGTCATCTCCCAACCACCAAAACACTAGGACCTTAACTTTCAAACTCCTGGCCTCTGAGAAGTAAGACCCCATAAATGTATCTTCACAGAATTCACAGACTAAGGCTAATTGACGGAAGGAAATACACACGCAGGCAACTCCAAGCACACAACATTTTGAAGCAGACGGACATAAACAGAGAAGTCAAGTCCCATGTTTTTCTCCTCAGCAGGTTGACTTCAGAAATGAGGTGCCGCCTGGGAGAGACACTGGGCCACGTCACCCAAACGTTAAGGGTTGCACGTTTTTCTGCTGCTCTTTGTGCAGCTGCTGGGCCCGATTTTTAAGCATCTCGGCCTTGGCCTCATCCTTATCAACACCGTCTCCCAGTTTGTACATGCGGCTGGCATTGGCACAGGCCCAAATGTGACCCAGGTCACAGGCTTTCAGTGAATATTTACAGGCCAGGCCCATGTCCTTTGGAAAGCCAGGGCCGCCCTGCAGAAACATGGCGCTGAGGTTGAAGCAGCTGGGGGCGTAGCTGCCATCGCAGGCCCTGGTGTAGTAGTCCCTAGCCTTCCCCAGGTCAGGCTGGCCGTCCTCGTTGACCTGTCCATTATGTGCCAGGAGCCCAACACTGTGACATGCTTCCACAGACTTCTTCCCGGGATTTTCACAGGCCATCAGAAAGCAGGAGGAGGCTGCTCTCAGGTCCTGAGTCAGTCCACCTGCAAGGACAGAAACAAAAAAATAGACCCTAACCAAATCAACTTACTTGATGCAGGCCAAAGTGAGAAGAAATTCCTGAGTAAAGTCTGGATCCTATGAGCTAAAACAAGCTGATGTAGCCAGGCTTCCCTTCCCCCCCCTCCCAGCTTCTTTAGCCATGCAATTTTTTTGTTCAAATGCTCTATTAAAAAAAATTTTTTTTTTTTAAATTTAGGGCTGGAGAGATTGCTCAGTGGTTAAAGGAACATGCTTGGTAACCCGGAAGGCCTGGGATCAATATTGATTCCCCAGTACCCGTGAAATGCTAGATGCACAAAGTGATGCATGCATCTGGAGTTTGTTTACAGGGGCTAGAGGCTCTGGTGAGCCTTTTTTTTTTTTTGGTTATTCAAGGTAGGGTTTCTCTTTAGCCCAGGCTGACCTGGAATTCACTATATAGTCTCAGGTTGGCCTTGAACTCATGGCAACCCTCCTACCTCTGCTTCCTGAGTGCTGGGATTAATAGCAATGTACGCCCGGCCTAAATTTAAAAAAAATTTTTTTAATATTTTTTAGGGGCTGGAGATATGGCTCAGAGGTTAAAGTGCTTGCTTGCAGTGCCTGATGGCCTAGGTTTAATCCCCCAGTATCCACATAAAGCCAGATGCACAAAGTGGCACATGTGTCTGGAGTTCCTTTGCAGTGGCAGGAGGCACTGGTTCACCCATTCTCGGTCTCTCACTCAAACAAATAAAATATTAAAAAAAAAAAAAAAGAAAAGGTGGCAGGCTGGGGAAATGGTTCACTAGATAGATAGTACAGCTGAGTGCATGACTTCAAATCTCCAAAATCTACATAAAAAGCTAGAAGCTGTGGTGGTCTTCTGTATTCCCAATGTACCTATAATAAGATGGGAAGCAAAGACAGGACCTATCAAGCATGCAATACTGCACTCACACACATGAACATGTGCAAGTATATAATAAATTAAATATGTGCATATATATGACGCCTTGCAGTGCTGTTAACTACAGCTCAGTAGACCATTCTTGAGAGCTGAAAAATAAATGCGGAAAGAGCTGTGAACTGTGGGGTTTGCCTTATGAGGGGAATAGCTCTGTTCAGACTAGGCTAAAAGCAGTTTGTGTAAGAGGTTAGCTGTGTTCTTTCCATGTTCTGAGAACTTGTACAGGGTTGAGTTTAGGAGAAATGGACTGGTGTGAGCAGAAAGATATGGCACAGAAAGAAATGAAGGTTAGGCTGGAGACTACAGCCTGCTTCAGTTACAACTGTTTGAGATTATCACCAATGGGACGGGGCCAGCTGTCCTGCAGTGGACAGCAGGAAGAATGCTGACTGAAAGAAGGGGGCCTGAATGCTGAGGGCATTTTGCTACTCTTCAAAGTCAGCTTCTTCTCCCCTGGAGTGACAAATTGGGTAGCCTACCTGGCACTACGGGAGTACAACAAATGTAGGGGGAAAGGGTCACTGAATTTGCAACATGCTCTTGTGGAAATGGCCACTGGGAGATGTAAGGCAGGGTTGTTGGAATCCCTGCGGAGGCCCAATGGAGCCATGAGGATGAACAAGGGGTTGCAGTGGAGACTCCAGGATTGAGATGCCAGGACTGTAGGATCACTGCTAAAGAGAGCTAATGGCTTGGCATGGAATTTTCCCTGGGCCAAGAGCAGCCCAGCCAGAGGGGCAGAACTGGAACCCCAGATACTTCCTTGTGGGTTCCAGATGGACATAGAACTACAGAATTGGATGGTGGCCCTGCTTGTTTTAGGTCTTGAATTGATTCAACCTTTCCAGCTTTTGCAGTGTGAATGCTCTGTGCCACTATGTGTTTTTGGTTTTACAGGCTCAGAGTTAAAAAACCTTGGGCTCTGGGGGTGTTTGAAGTGTTGGGATTGATAAAAAAAAAAAAATATGGGGACTTTTAACTGGACTGAAAGCATTGCATTTTTTTGTTGTTGTTTTTTTTGTTTTTCGAGGTAGGATCTCACTCTAGCCCAGGCTAACCTGGAATTCACTATGTAGTCTCAGCGTGGCCTTGAACTCACGGTGATCCTCCTACCTCTGCCTCCCCAGTGCTGGGACTAAAGGCATGCACCACCACGCTGGCAAGTTTTTTTTTTTTTTTTTTTTTTAGCATTGCATTTTACATCATGGAGTTTATGGGGGTGTGTGTCCTGGTTTGAATAAACAACACACCTCCTCCAGCAAGGCTATACTTCCCAAGCATTCAAAACACAACAAGTTTAATGGAGATGTGCTGTTGAGGACAGGCCTAAGGATGTTATAACGAGTTCTCTCTTTGATTTAATTCAGTTCAGTCTTCTGCTGCTGTTTTCCATCTGCTGTGGCAGAGGTGATGTCCAGCCTCTGCTCAGGCCATGCTTTCCCCTGGCATCATGGAGTCTCCCCTCGAGAATGTAAGCCAAACTTAAACCCTTTCTTTCCCATCAGCTCATTTTGGTCAGGTGCTTTGTCCCAGCAGCACAAAGGTAACTGTAATAGTGATAACCAAAGTAAAAGCTTCTACACAGCAAAGGAAACAAGTGACAAAAGCTCAGAGCGGGGGCTAGGGAAATGGTTCAGTCGGGAGCGTGCTTGCTGTACAATCCCGAGAACATGAGTTCAGATCTCCAGCACACACCATAATGCTGCAGGCAGTGGTATGTGCCTGCAATCCCAGCACCAGGGATCCTCAAGGCTTCCTGGTCAGCTCCTCTAGCCAGTGAGATCTGGGTTCAACAAGAGACCCTGTCTCAAAAAAAAGGTGGAGAGAGACTGGAAAAGACACCTGATGTTGATCTCTGACTCACGCACACTCACAGAGAAGCAGCTCAAGGATCTACGAGACGTACGGTAATCCCTAAGGTCTGCCTAATGTCAGTGCTCTTCCCATCACCTCTCGGCTACACTCTTATTTTTTTCTTTTTTGGTTTTTCGATGTAGGGTCTCTCTCTAGCCCAGGCTGACCTGGAATTCACTGTGTAGTCTCAGGGTGGCCTTGAACTCACGGCAATCCTCCTACCTCTGCCTCCGAGTGCTGGGATTAAAGGCGTGCGCCACCACGCCCAGCTCGGCTACACTCTTGCCTCCAACTTTTCCATCAACACCAGTGCAGAGAGAGCTCAGCGCGAAGCCGGGGTGATGCCAGCACTGATACCAACAAGGACCAAAGAGAGAGGGGCCTCTTACCTTTTCCAGTCACATAATAGGCACCCAGTTTGTAGCAGCTGTCACTGTGCTTGTTCTCTTCACAGTTGAATTTCAACACCTTGGCAGCCTCATCAAAATTCTTCTGGATCCCTTCCAAATAGTCCACCAGCCGGTAGCAACCTATGAGGAGAGGGAAAGTGAAAGAGCTACTGTTGACGACTGACTCTGGCCCTCCTAAGGTATGGGAAGCTGGCCTCACCCCCCCCCCACACACACAAAGTACGTGGTGTTCAGCCATTGCTAAAAATGGTCTCATCTCCCCTTAGCCAAGGACTTGAATTCAGTGATCCTAGCTCTTCCCCCAAAGTGTGGGGTTAAAGGCGTGTGCCACCATGCCCGGCTCTCCTTTAATAGCACTTGCGCCTCTCGTTTCTCTTCAACCCCAGCAACACCATCAACCATTTCTCATTCATTTCCAGGTAACAAATTATTTGAGGGGCCAGGAAGATAGCTCAGTGGTTGAAGATGCTTTCTTGCAAAGCTTGTTGGTGTAGGTTTAATTTGCATGCTGCCCATGTAAGTCAGACAAAAAGTGGTTTATCTGGCATTCATTGGCAGCAGCAAGAGGCCCTGGCACACCTATATACACCTCAAGAAAATAAATAAGTTAAAAAATATTTGAGCGTGTATATATGCCACTTATCAGAAGTGGAGATGGGGGAGGAGGATAAGGAGTTCAAGGTCATATCTGGCTACACACAGTTTGAGAAGACCCTGTCTCAAAACAAACAAAAAGTATATTCTAAAGGAGGAAGTACAATAAATGAGTACACATGATATATTCAAACAGTAAGTATTTTTTTTAAACAGTAAGTATTATGACTGAAATAAAACTGGATGATGAGCAGGTCTGCAGGGCATCATGGGAGAAATGAGTGGTTAGCACAGATTGAGCCATCAAGGAGGACCTCGCACCAAGGACTTTATGTTTGAGCTGAGGCCTAAACAAGGAGAAACCACTAGCTATTTAAAGGCAATGAGGGAAAAAATAAGACAATGAGGGAGTGGAGGTGTGGTTTAGTAGTAAAAAAAAAAAAAAAAAGTAGGGAAGGCCCAGTACAACAACGAACAATAAAATAGTTACAAGCCAAAAAACCCTGATAAAAAGACCAGTAAATACAAATCCTGAAAGGAGAAATAAGCCCAGCACAACTACAGAATAACGTCTTTGAATGAAGAAGGAATGGGACTGCACACATGGGAGGCAGAGGTAGGAAGATGGCAGAGTTTGAGGCCAGCCTGGAACTACATAGTGAGTTCCAGGTCAGCCTGGGCTAAAGTGAGACTCTGCCTTGAAAGAAAATAATAATCAGTAAATGGGCAGGAGTGGAGCATGTCTTTAATCCCAGCACTTAGGAGGCAGAGGTAGAAGGATCACTGTGAGTTGAAGGCCAGCCTGGGACTACATAATGAACTCCAGGTCAGCCTGGGCTAGAGGGAAACCCTACTTTGAAAAACAAAACAAACAAACAGGGAATGGGACAGGGAATGAGATCAAAGGGCCTGAAAAATCATCAGAAGAAATGATTATTAATATTACCAATTCATTTATCCAGGGCCTTGTGAGGAGGCCCTTTAGAGGTTAACAGGGTTCAAAGGTAAAATGTAAAGTCCTTGTTGCTAGGGGACAGGAGTTCCCTCCCTCCATCTGTTGCCCTTGACCGAAACCAGAGTTCCTCCCTAGAAAAGAAAACTGCCCCCTTCCAAGAAGGCTGCACCTTTCCTAGAAGATGAGATTCCTGGGACAGCACCCAGAAACCTGTAGGGTGATCAATCAGCACCCATGCAGAACCTAGAAAAGGCTCCAATCTGGCTCGTTAGGTGGACTTCTCAAGCCCCTCTTGCCTCCTTGCACAAGAGCTCTGCATTTCTTCCTGGGAACCCCACTCATGCCTCCTCTTGGGTATGAGCTCTGTCTGCCTTCCTTAGGTTCTAACCATAATATAATGAACTTTGTCTGAACTTTACCCTCTGGCCTGTGGATTTATTTAGATAAAGAGCCTGAAGCTCTCTCACTCTATAGAAATTGCTGCCCCACCCAAAAGCCAAGAAGGCTTGGTCGTTCTCAAAGACACCCCAAAATTCCCCTATCATATTGGTATGTTAGTGTACTGACAGGGGACCTCAATTCCTGTATCATCTGACATTCAACATCTGAACTACATCTCTGTTAGAATGGAAATGACCAACATGGAGACCGCTCTGAAAGAAAAGGTTTTTAATAGGAAGAAGGGGAACCCCGAGCTCCAGGCTAGCTCCCAAGATGAGAGAAATCCAAAACTCAGATCAAGATCTGGCTTTTAAGGTGGATGTTTAGCTTGGGGGAAGGGAACCAGGTGGCCAGTATTTTTCAGCAACAGGAAGGGCAGTGCCTCCCTCCAGACAGAGACACACAGGTGGGGGGTGTTATCTCCCAGGAGAGGGGACAGGGTGTAGCCTGAATCTCGGACCTAACAATCTCTAGGCCTGGAGGAAAGCATTTATTCTAAGCATAATTGTAAACCACAAGATTTTAAGAAAAAATGGGGGCCAGGCATAGTGGAGCAGGCCTTTAATCCCAGCACTCGGGAGGCAGAGGTAGGAGGATCGCCGTGAGCTCAAGGCCACCCTGAGACTACACAGTGAATCCCAGGTCAGCCTGGGCTAGAGTGAGACAATACCTAGAAAAACCATTAAATAAATAAATAAATAAATATTTAGTTGAGAGAGAGTAGAGAGAAAGAGAGAGGCATAGAGAGAGAATGGGCAAGCCAGGGCTTCTAGCCATTGCAAACAAACTCCAGACACATGTGCCACCTTGTACATCTGGCTTTATGAGGGTCCAGGGGAATCGAACTCAGGTCCTTCTGCTTTGCAGGCAAATGCCTTAACTGCTAAACCATCTCTCCAGCTTGAAAAAGGTATTAAAAAAAATTTTTTTTAAATTTATTTGCAAACAGAGACAGACAGAATGGGCGCACCAGGGCCTCCCTCTGGGTGATGCAAAGGATGCATGTGCCACTTTGTGCATCTGGTTTTATGTGGGTACTGGGGACTCAAACCTTGATAGTGAGGCTCCATAGGCAAGCCACCTCTCCAGCCCAGGAAAAGGTAATTTTAAGAAAGGAAATGTGATGGTTTTGTTGACAACTTGACCTTTATAGTCATTTTGGGTGGGCCTTTGATGTTGTTCACAGGAAGGTGGCCCTCTCAGTAGGGGGCAGGATGTAAGGAAGTCCAGGGAAACTAGAATTGAACATCCCTTCCAGGGAGGGCAGTTCAGGAAGGAAATTCCAGACTCAGGGAGTCACCAAGTCCGGGGAAAGGTTGTAAGACCCACCCTAAGGCTATAAAAAGGGGAAGGAAATCTCTCTCTTGCCTGCCTGGCTGCTGGTGCTTGTTGAACATCCCTTAGTTAGCGTTGGAAGGAAGCTTCCTCAGTCTTCCAGCCTGGACTGAAGACCAATGGCTCCCAGGAAGCCTTTAGGCCTTCAGTGCTGGATTGGGACTGCTGAGGCATCCAGCCACGTGGACTGAGTGGCAACCGGTTCCTTGACTCCTGGGCTTGCAGACTGCTATAGTGGGTCTGCTGAGAGCTAATCCAATAAATCGCCTTTTTACTCTAATTCATTCCACTGTTCTGTCCCTCTAGAGAACCCTGACTAATACAGGAAGTAATAAGATTTACTTTACACTTTATCAAGTAAACTGTGAGGGAGCAAAAAGCAATAAAAAAAAAAAAAAGCTGGGTGTAGTGGTGTTTGTTTTTAGGCAAGGTCTCACAGAGCCCAGGCTGCCTCAAACTAGCTATGTAGCTGAGGATGATCTTGAACTTTAAATAAGAGAGAGCAGACAGAGAGAATGGAAGCCAGGGCCCGCAGCAGCTGCAAAGGAATCCCAGACGCATGCACCACTTTGGGCATCTGGCTTTAGGTGGGCACTGGGGGAGAGCACAGAGATTGTTAGGCTTTACAAGCAAGTGCCTTAACCACTGAACCATCTCTCCATCTGATCTAGAACTCCTGATTCTTTTGCCTCTACCTCTAGCGTGCTGGGATTAGGGCAGAGAGATGGCTCAGTGGTTACAGGTGTCCTAGGACTCTAACTGGACAAGCGCCCTACCAACTGAAGTAATTATGCCCAGACCTGCAGCCAATTCTTACAGCCTTCTCCTCTACCATGAACCCGCCTCAAACATAGCTACAAAACCCAACCTAAACTCCATTAAAAAGCCTGACGCGGGCTGGAGAGACGGCTCAGCGGTTAAGGCACCTGCCTCCAGTGCCTAAGGCCCTTGGTTAAATTCCCCAGGTCCCACATAAGCCAGACCCACAAGGTGGTGGCCCTAGTGTGCTCTCTCTCTCTCTGCCTGAAAATGAATAAATAAAATATTAAAAAAAAAAAAAGCCTGACTCGGGGCTGGGGAGATGGCTCAGCAGTTAAAGGCAGGTGGTTGATTGCAAAGCTTGATGGTCCAGGTTCTCTTCCCCAGTACCAGATGCACAAAGTGGCGCACGCCATCTGGAGGTCCTTGGCAGTGGTGTGCTCACGATCACTGTCTACCTCTGCTTTTGCAAATAAATATTTAAAAAATGAAGTAGTTGTAAGACCACCGTGAGACTGAGAGCTCAGGGTGGCCCCCGCTGGAGATCCTGGCTGCACGGGGCACATTCCGACCTCAGAACTCTCCCTCCTGAACCTCAGAAGTGCCTGGCCTCCCCTATCAGGCCATTCATTCATCGCCGTCCTCTCAACGCCTGAGCCTCAACCCCTCACCCACATCCCTCCAGCCGCTGCGCATGCGTCCTGGCCCACCATCCCCAGGCTCCGCCCCGCTGCGCATGCGTCCTGGCCCACCATCCTAGGCTCCACCCCACGGCGCATGCGTCCTGGCTCACCACCCCCAGGCTCCGCCCCGCGGCGCATGCGCCCTGGCTCACCATCCCAGGTTCCACCCCACGGCGCATGCGCCCTGGCTCACCATCCTCCAGGCTCCGCCCCGTGGCGCATGCGCTCTGGCCCACCCCGGCCCCACGCGGCGCGCACGGGCCCAGCGTGACCGCGTCCACAGCGCGCGGCGCTCACCGTCCGGGTCCTTCTCGCGGTAGCACTGGTAGTGACACTCCACCTCCATGTTCTCCAGGAAGGACTTCACCTGTTCCTCGTCCTGGAAGTCCACCAAGCCCGCCATGGCTCCGGCTCGCGTCCCCGCGGCGCCCCGCCCCTGATCACGTGGCAGGGCTGTGGGCGGGGCCACGCTGACGTCAGCGCGCCCGCCGGGGTTCCGCGGTGCGGTCCAGGCACCTGCGGGACAGCGGGGCTGGTAGGCTGGGGTTCGAGTCCCTGCTCCGCCTGACAGTACACAGCGTGAGTTCCTCGAGTAAGCATCTGTTTATTCAAATTATTTGATTTTTCTGTTTTCGAAGCAGAATCTCACTCCAGCTCATCTGGAAGTCACTGTAGCCCCAGGCTGGCCTTGAACTCACAGCCATCCTATCTCAGCCTCCAGAGTGCTGGGATTAAAGACGTAAGCCATCGTACCCAGCTTCAAACTATAAAAAAATACATAAGGGCTGCAGAGATTGCTCAGTGGTTAAGGTGCTTAAAGGCCTGACGACCCTGGGTTCGATTCCCCAGTACTCAGGTAAAGCACAGAGTACTGCATGCATCTGGAGTTTGTTTGCAGCAGCTGCAGGCCCTGGCTCTCTCTCTGCTTGCAAATAATAAAAGTACATAACAGTGCCTGTTTTGAGCTGGTCGTGGTAGCACAAGCCTTTATTCCCAGCACTTGGGAGGCAGAGATGGAAAGATAGCTGTGAGTTCCAGGTCAGCCTGGGTTAGAGAAAAAGCCAAAAAAAAAGTTAGTTTTGGGCTGGAGAGATGGTACAGCCGTTAAGGCGGTTGCTTGCAAAGCCTGGTGACCCTCCCCAGTACCTACTTAAAACCAGATGCTACAAAGGTTACGTCTATGTTTGCAGCAGCTGGAGGCCCTGGCGTGCCCATTCTCTCTGTCTTGTCTCTCTTCTATCTCTCTCTGCTTTTAAATAAATAAAAATATAATTTAAAGTACCAGTTTGGGCTGGAGAGATGGCTCAGCAGCTAAAGTGCTTGCCTGCAAAGCCTAACAACCCAGGTTTGATTTGCCAGTGTACACATAAAGCCAGGTGCACAAAGTGGCGTTGCATGCATCTGGAGTTCTTTTGCAGTGGCTGCAGGCCCTGGCATGCCCATTCTCTCTTCTCTCTCTCTCTCTCTCTCTCTCTCTCTCTCTCTCTGCTTGCAAATAACTAAAAATAAATATTTAAGTGCTAATTTGAGCCGGGTGAGGTGGCACACACCTTTGACCCCAGCACCTGGAAGGCTGAGTTTGGAGGCTCACCATGAGTTTGAGGCCTGCCTGAGACTACATGGTGAATTCCAGGTCAGCCTGGGCTAAAGTGAGAGCCTATCTAGGGGTGTGGGGGAGTGCCAGTTTTATCAGGACAAACCAATGATCATAAGTTCCTATAAGCGCAGTGGGAAGCCTAGTTTA
>PVHP010040553.1:0-15992 GCA_004024765.1 Zapus hudsonius | reverse complement strand
AGAATTCGTCTTCCAAATGCCAAAGTTGAGCTTCATTCAGAGAGGTCATCCATATTTGTATGGGGCTGTTTGGTTGTTATTAGAAGTCTGGGGGTGACTGGAGGTCACTGGAAATGGTACCTCTGTAGGAAATGGAAAGCTGGAACATATGGTTCCTTGAAGAGAGTGGGCAGTGCCAATTATCTCTGCTGATTTCTCGATCAACAGTCCCTTTGAACAACTCAGACATCCAGTGACCCTGTGGCCAGAGAGCCTGACCTTCGCTCTGAGAAACACTGAGGGCAAAGGAGGAAACAAAGCCCCAAGCCATGTTAATTTTGTACTGAAGAATGGCTTCCACCACCAAAAATAGAAATGTGAATCCATATGTCAACATGTCAACACTTTCCTGTAGGAAGAGTACTGGACCCTCTGTTTATGTCCCATCCCTGCTTAAAGGGATATCTCATCACAGCACCGCAACACCCCTGTGGAAGGTCAAAGACATGCCACCAGGGTCCTGGAAGACACCTTTTTTTTTTGCTTGTCTGTTTTTAATTTTGTTTTGTTTTGTTTTTTCAAGGTAGGGTCTCACTGTAGCCCAGGCTGGCTGACCTGGAATTAGTCTCAAGGTGACATGGAAATCTAACCCTAACCCTGCTGCCTCTGCATCCCAAGTGCTGGGATTAAAGGTGTGTGCCACCATGTCTGGCTGAGAAATATATTCTTACACATGTTTTTTTTAATTGAAAAAAGAAAATATTGATGATAACTTATCCTAAGTATTTTTAGAAATTTATGACATTGATATTACACACAATTTTATTCAAATAAAATCTCAGTTTGAATTTTCTGTGTATTTTAACTACCTCATAGAAATAGAAATTTATGCACTTTTCTATATTGATGATGCAAACAATATACAGTATGCTAAATGATGAAGAATGCTGATGAAAATATGATGGTTTTTCAGTTTTATATTCTATTAATACTATTGCTTTCTTGTTATTAAAAAAAGAAACAGCAGCAACAATATATTTTCATTTTTTTTTTAAATTTATTTATTCATTTTCAAGCAGAGAGCTACAGAGAGAGAGTTAGAGAGAGAGAGAGAGAGAGAGAGAGAGAGAGAGAGAGAGAGAGAGAGAGAGAGAGAGAGAGAACCAGGGCCACCACCTTGTGGGTCTGGCTTATGTGGGTCCTGGGGAATTGAACCAGGGGCCTTAGGCACTGGAGGCAAGTGCCTTAACCGCTGAGCCATCTCTCCAGCCCAACAATATATTTTCAATAATGTGGCAGTTAAAAGATAGGTCTTCAAAATAATTAGGGAGAAATGGGCATCATTTTCAATGGTGGTGAAGTTCATGCATAACAGATTATAAATAGATAATACCTGGATATTTTCAATAAGTAGATATATCAATTGCAATAAAATATGAATTGGAACAGACAACATTTAGTGGAGGGCTGAGCTTTCAGTAAATATAGGTATGCAGAAAATTAAAGTTAATACATCCTACACATACAATTTCTACTTTTATGAACTGATTCTGGGTGTACCATGAAGATAAAAAACATGTTTATTCCATGTTTAAAATTAAAGTGATTATTTAGTAAAATACTTTTAACTAACAATACTGGAGCTTTGTTTATTTATTGATTTTTATTTATTTATTTAATTTTTTTGCAGTATGGTGTCACTCTACCCAGGCTGACCTGGAATTCACTCTGTAGCCTCAGGGTGGCCTTGAACTCATGGTGATCCTCCTAGCTCTGCCTCTCGAGTGCTGGGATTAAAAGCGTGTGCCATCATGCCCTGCTCATACTGGAGCTTTAAATAAATTTTTGTTCTGACACTTTGACCCAGCAAAATGTGTTTTGAAAGAAAGAAAACACCACTGCTCTTTGCATTTGCAAAAATGATAAAAGTCCCAAGTGTAGAAAAGTCACACTCTTTAACAGTGCGTGAAAGACAGTGTCTGTTGCATGAGTTAGTGATCTGTGGCCACTTGGTCAATGAACCTCTGTTCATTCTGGGTGTCACCCAGGATAGCACACAGAGCTCTCTCCATCTTCTTCTTCCATTGTCTCTTTGAGTAATTATCTACTTCTATCAGTAACAACCAGCTCTGTGCACTGATGACCTTGAGCTTCTCTCAAACCCCCATGGCCTAGAAAAGCGAACCTCTACAAGGACCTTCTTAACCTAGATAATGGAAAGAAGTTGGTGCCAACATCATGTCTGTGAGACTGTTAAACATGGATTTTTGTTTTCTTTCTTGGTTTATTTAATCAAAAGAAGTATGCAAATTCTCTGCAAAATTCTGAATGCAAATTCTGTAATTATATTTTTTAAATTCTAACATCCCACCACACTCAGTCTGAAAGACTTCCCTGTCTCCATCATGGTTCAGTGTCCAGTTCCTTATGGAGCACAGCACACAAAGCCTTTCCAATCAGGCCTTTGCACTTATTCACTGTATTTTCTGAAGGTCACTTTAATCAAGTTTATGAATGCAGTACAGTTTAGTTGATACTCTGTTCCTGAGAAAAGGACAAGAAGGTCAGAACCTGCTTTGGATATACTTGATGAAGCATTTAGATAGTCTCTTTTCATGTTCTTTCTCAATTTTATTATTGAATGACTTTCTTTTCCTTTTTATAAACCTACTTTCATCATGAATTTTTACCATGGGGCTGGAGAATATTTTTTTTCACATCAATTGACTTCCAACTTTGTTTATGAAACATTTCTCCATGAAAAATTTAATTTTATTTGACCAATCATTTATTTATTTCATGGCATCTGAATTTAAGGCTTGTTAAGATCCTTTTCTGTATCTATACACAGAGGTTCAACAAGTTTCCTATGAAGGAGAACCATGGCTTTACAAACTTTATAATATTGAATGCATCTGTTCTCCTATTTTGTTTTTGTTAAAATGCTTCATATTTCACTGGTCTTGCTAAACGACAGTGTAAATTATACTACATCTATTTATGAACTCTTATATCATTTCCTTCCTCTACTAAAATATCAACATCATCCTGTATTATGTCTTCTACACTGTAGGATCCTTTCTTCCAGTCCCTCTTCCTTTACATTGACCTCCTTGTCCTTTCTATAGCCAGATAATATAAATCGATTTCCAGTGGTTTTTTAATGTATCTTCTAATTCAAGTTCCTGTTATGATTCCAAATACAGATTTATCTCATCTTTTCCTGTGTTTCCAAAGTCAGGGTGAGTCTGTGGAAAACGTCCTGTCCTTGAAGGTCCTAAACACTCCATCTAAGGTTTCACAGGACTCTGATGAGAGTGTTTTAGAAGCATTATCCTGAGTATCCATATTCCTCTCTATGGGAAATGTCATCCACAAATGCCACAGCCATTCTGCCTCCCAGAGGTTCTCACTCACATGCTGGTCTGCATTGAGACATATCATGGGATGTTCCAGCAGAAGACCCTCGTGTAAGCAGATATCAGCTGTGTCTCTTGGTGCCCTTGTCTTTTGATACTAGGGTGACATCTGGCACTGTGACATACCTTATTGTTTGCCATATTCATAAACTTTTTCTGTGTAAAAATCAGCATGACTTCTAAATTTTATGTCAGAAGTAAAGCTGGCAACTTTAATTAAAGAATATGGTGTCAACTTTATATTTGGAAATTTTAAAATGAATAGAAAAGTATATATGTGAAGTGCACACCAGAATTTAACCAGTGAAGTAATGAATGACAGATGGTGAAAGCCTGGTTGCTCAGGGCTGGAGTGATTATGTAAAGATGCACAGATTAGAAGGCAAGAAGGATTCCCATGACATGCATGGAAGTGGAAGTGAGAGACTCAGTGCAATCTAGACACAGAAGGCTTACATAGAGAAATATCTGTACATTTGTATACATTCACAATTTCTCTGCATACATATCCTCCTTATGTTGTTAACTGAGCAGCATTGAAGCAATCATAATAAGAGGTCAAAGTGTACACCATGATCTAAAATCATGCTTTTTAATATCACTGCCAAATAATAGAACCCACTAGAGAAATTGAAGACTGTCACAGGAGGCATGAGTGTGGATGGAACATGATTTGGGGACTGTCATGGTTTGATCCAGGTGTCCCCCACAAACAAATGATGTGTTTTGGGTAATTGATCCTCAGCTGATTGCAGTTTGGATTTTACAACCTGAGGGAGCTGTGTTGTTGGAGGCAGGCCTTTGGGGTTTATAAGCCAGCTCCCCCTTGCCAGTACTTGGCACACCTTCCTGCCACTGTTCACAGTGCTGTGGCAGAGGTGATGTCCAGCCTTCTGCTCATGCCATCGTTTTCCCTGCCAGGATGGAGTCTCCCCTCAAGTCCATAAGCCAAATAAACCCATTGCTCCACAAGCTGCTTTTGTTTGGGTTCTTTTTGTGCAGCAACAGAGTAAGTTGACTACAAAAGCAACATTCTGGAGCATCACTAAGTACAGTAACCAGACAAATCCCTGCACACCTTGATGGGAACAAGCAATGGGGAAAACTAATAGTACTGAGGCACCCAGAGGCTAGAGCTGGAATGAGATGAGCAAGAAAACCGACGAGGACAAGGTGATGGGACAATGTGAGAAGTAATTTGCATGAGCATATGCGCCAACAAATGATTCAATAACTACATGTGGAAGGATGGCTTCATCTTCATGTGGAAAATTTCCAAATATTTCCTCAACATGCTCTCTGTTTTAGCAGATGGAGAATAGCTTTTCCTTTTCTCAAATGTGGACTTCATATGTTGATATCCCTCCAAAGAATACAGGATGTGGACTGGAAGAGGCTAGGCAGAAACACTTTGGATCAATGATTCAGGTCAATATCTTCAGAGAAATGTACATTCAGTAGTCGATATCTTTGATATGATGTGAGACTTTAACACTATGATCTTCCTCTCCCAGAAAACACCCGTGTAGCCAATTGCTAAAAGCATCAGATTTATCCAAATAATATCACACTTCCTCATGGTCATAACAACCAACAAAATATGAGATATTGGCAACAAGGAAGAGGCGCCTAAAGCAATATTAATGCTATCTTGAATGTTCTTCTAGAATTTGAAATGATTAGGTGAAAACCAAGACTGTCTGAATAAGGTGGTCTTTATGTAAGATGAATGCATTATCATTTTTGTTTCACTGATTAAAACAAAGGAATCATATAACTTTTAAAGGTTAATAATAAAAACGAAGTTGAAGTAAATGGGAACTATATTACATGCACTTTTTTGCACTTAACATTTTTCATAAACAGGAAATGGTTAAAGAAATTTACATGAACATGTATATTGTGTGTATGTGCATATGTGTGTATGTGAGTACATGTATGTTGCGTCTCTGTTATAGGAAGAGGCACGGATGAGTCTCTAGTAAATAGTATTATTTAGAAAATGTGAAGATTGGTCAGAATCTGTTGTGTTTAGTTCCTTAATTCACCACCCAGCACAAGGGAAGTTGTTTTCAGTCCCAAGTATTTCAGTGAACCTCTCAGAACTCCCATTACAGTTTTCCTTCTCTGCCAGGCTTGGCTCTGAAGTGAAAAACGGTTTCCTCCAAGTGAAAGGATCACTCCAGAAATGTCATGTTGTGATAATTTCCAATGAGAGAATGACTGCCAACCAAATCCATCCAGAAATTCTAGAGTGAAACCGCATCTCCACAATATTTCTCCAGTACTAGGAAAACCTGCTACTCTAACACAAAGCTAGTATGTTGAGCTATATATAGCTAAATATATATATTTACTGGCTTGATCACTTGCATCCCTTCCAGAACATTGTTACCTAGAAAAGTTTATGCAACTGATTTTTTTTTCTGATGTGGGTGAATACCACATGGGCCATTTAAAAATGCTTTTATAATTTATAATACACTTATTCGTTAGTATATTTATTTCTATATTTACTTTCTGGGCAATGAACAAAAGTATTACTTAAACATTTTCAAAGTAAACATTTAGATGAGACCCAGACCTCACACCCAACCTGCCACAGCTGTGGATTGGTTATCATGGCTCTGAGACTCCTTACCAACCTGATTCATGGTGATTTGAAATTCCCCTTGAATGGACTTATTCTCAAGGATAAGAGTAGAGACATTCACTGTTAAGGGTCAGGGACCCCTGGCCCCCTGCTGTTAGCCGAAGTCTCCCCAGCCATCAGGAGAAAGGGCTCCATTGGTGAGAGATGAGGTGATGGTTGGACAAAACTCACACTACCGGGAGAAATGTATGGCAAATCTCACTTTATTGGGCTTCCAAAGCCCTCTGTAGAACCACAGGCTGCATTGTCCCGCCTATTCCTCTTAAGCAATAGGATTTAAACTTTTCGGTGGGAGCCAATCAGCAGAACACAGCAGAGCATTGTTTTACACCAATCAGCAGGGTAGTTGGTTACATCACCAGTAAAGCGAGACTTAATTTACAAGCAGGAACAAAGCTTATCAGCTCCTCCATATTCTAAAACTTAGCTTAAGGTTGCTCAGTTAGGCTGGGGCCCGACACTTCACCTCTTTTTCCATCAGTTTCCTCCAGGGCAGGCTTTCCTGGAGAATGCTGTCCATCGGTCATAAGACTGAGCACACCCACAGGCTGCTCCTCAGGACATATCTTTATGTTCTTAATGTCAGCACATGAGAGGATGAGAGATTGGAGTACAATGCCACTTCCTTGTTTTTTTAGAGAGAAGAGTCAAATGTTATTATCTATGAATTGGTGTGGAAAAGGGAGTTAAGGTAATATGTTGAGAAATATAAAGCTGATGTTTTAAAAATGCAATAAAAGCAGAATGAATCCTCCTGACTGCAGAAGATACCAGGAAATGTGATGCACACAACTAAAGAAAATGAAGAAATGTAAAAAAAAAATCCTTTAAGATAAGAGACCTCAGATAAAGCCTTTATATGAATTAATTTATAAAGGAGTTGTTAGTTTTAATAAGCAAAAAAAATTATTCTAGCATCTCCTATATAAAATTCTCCAATTCCCTTGATCTGCATGCCATGACTTCGAGCTTTTATCTAATTTCATCTAATGTCCATGAGAAGAGCTTGTTTTAAGGACATGAATATGCAACATAGAGTAAGAATTTCAAATTCAATGAATTATTTTAAAAAATAAACTGTTGAGCAGCTAAATGTCAGAGAACAGAGATTTCCTGTTTCCACACAAGAAAATTAGTAATCAATAGAATGGATATTAAATGAGACACAGAAATTAATTTCATAGAACATATAATGTGTCAATTATAAACCTGGTACATGAGTAGATGAAGAATTAATCATAGGCTAAATAAAATTATCAGGAAGAATTTAGTTTTCAATCCATTCTATTTTAGAAAATCAGCCATTTTAGGTAATATGATAAAAATATGCAAAAACACAAAGAAAAATTAAGGACTGATTATTCTTACTACTTGGTTTAAGTAATGCTGAAGAAATTTAATTCCTTTATAGAAAGTTTTATACTAAAAGTCCTGAGGTGGATATTTATTATAAATTTCAACATGAGTGAATGTGCAAAAGTTATTGAAAGACTTATGCATTATTTATGAAAAATTAGGATAAAATATGTCCTAAGTAAAGACATAGTATTATAAGAACAAAGTTTTTCTCTGAATTGGTGGATCTTCCATAAAGCATAATTAACTAATTATTATCTTTTTTATTTATGGACAACATAAAATTTATCTCAAGGAAACCTGTCATATTGAATCAGCAAATAGACAGGAAAACAAAAGTAACAGAAGTAAATTAAGACAGAAAATCACAGAAAAGCCATCTATATTAATCAGAAAACGTCCAAAGACAGTAAATATATTTAACATATCTAGCCGGGCATGGTGGCCCACACCTTTAATCCCAGCACTCGGGAGGCAGAGGTAGGAGGATTGCTGTGAGTTCAAGGCTACCCTGAGACTACATAGTGAATTCCAGATCAGCCTGGACTAGAGCAAAACCCTTACCTCGAAAACAAAAAAAAAAAAAAATAATAATAATAATAATAAAATATCTATATTCTTTTAAATGCTTAGAAGAATGTGAGACTTTTTGTTATAGTATTTGACTTAAGACATGTCCTTGTCAGTTTATATTAATTAAATTATTTCAAAGAACCTAGATACTATAGAGCTAGTATAAATGTAAAACTAACATGAATTTGGTAAGTAGCCAATCTAAGGGAATATTTTATCATTTGTGAGTCTACTCCAAAACATGATAGTAGAAAACCAACTATTCAAACTTTCTTAAAATAACTGAGTATTAAAACTAATCTAGTATAAAATTTAAGTCCTTATTCAAATGTGACTTTGATTAACCATAACCTCTTGTGAACGCTCATGACCTTCAATGCTTAAAAGCTGTGCTGATTATTTCAGGAGAATTGGACATAGTGCCCACGGATTATTGCTCTCTACGTGTCTCAGATTATTCTGCAATTTTACAACAGAATCTGTCTTTTAAACACTACATATCTTTAAAAC
This sequence comes from Zapus hudsonius, assembly GCA_004024765.1. Lineage (NCBI taxonomy): Eukaryota > Metazoa > Chordata > Mammalia > Rodentia > Dipodidae > Zapus > Zapus hudsonius. The sequence goes on along the minus strand of PVHP010040553.1, from coordinate 7,502 downwards.
TGAAGTATTTTGGATTAAGTGATTTGTCTGAAATCACACAGGAGAGGTTGGCAGGAATGACAGGGAGGCCTTAGTAAATATTTTTTGTTGCTCTCATTAAATGTGACTCTTCAATAGATTCAGTAATAATGTACTGAAAAGATTCCGTATTTTACCATTTGATAAACTTGAGATTTCTCTAAGAAACAAAGGTTATTAGAGAACAATCCATTGAATTTGGCTACAAAAATTAAAGAAACAAAAACCTCTCTATAAGGCTCATTTATTTAGAATAAATGACATGGAAAAGAACCCCCAAACATTGAGGACTTTGCGTTAGTACTCCTTATCCCAAGCTGCTTCAGGTTCATTGCCGTGTCATTGTAGCATTGATGAGTGTGGGAAATGTCTAAGAAATGCCACTACTATGACATTGACAAATGTGGGAAGAACGTGTGGATTTTTTAAGGCTGATGGATTTTTTAAAAACCATCTGCAAGGCTGCTTTATAGGAAATGGCAATCATCTTCACTAGAAAATGATCGGATCAGGCTCAAAGACAGACTTTTGAATAATGAATCCAGTTGTTCGTATCTACTTTCCATTGATTTTTTTCTGAGAAAATATAATTACGCTAGCTGAGAAATTCCTTGCCATCCTAGGTCATTAGTTTCCCATTGCCTCAACCGCTTTAGTGAGACAGATTGCACCCCCTGATTACAACTCAGAGGAAGTCACTCACCTCTTCTTGCTGGCTCTGCTTGTCCCCTGTGTCTTCCTGCACACCCTTCTGAGGCTTTCTACAGAGTTCTCCAACTGACCACAGGCTCTTCCTGCTCCCCTCCCCCAGCTTCAAACCCAGACCAGAACTGTGGGAGCTCATAGTCCCCCCCCCAGCGCCTGAGGTCAGATGTAGCAAGATATCTCTGAAACAGATGATTCCCTAACGTTCAGAAAAGCATCATAAATTTGACCCAATTCCTGCTTATGTGTATAAGATGGCTTTGTATATTTGTTGAGAAATAATGATTGCTTTCCTCCACAGTAAATGCTTCAGGGTGCCTTTACATTAATGTTTCATCATTTATTCCAAATAATGATAATTTTTCAGCTAAGCCCCAAAGACTCAAGCACTTCTGTGAGTGTTGCTGGGCACCTATTTGCAGTGTGGTTTCATTCAGACAAATATCCGAAGGGTTTGGGCTTTTATTTAGGGGAACTCATAAAACATGAATGTCATCTCTTGGTAAGAACTAACAAACTACCTTAAATCACACAAGACATTGTACACCAACCAGCAATCAATATCACATCAATATCTTTCCTTATAAAATATACACCGGGTCATGTCATCAAACTTCTCAGAACTGTCTTCACTAGAATCCGAAATACCTGAGACAAATCTAATACAGCACCAAGCTATATTTATTGAAGTTGTGTAGGGTGAACTTAGTTAAGGGGCTTGCAGATTTTAAGGACAATTAAAATATCTACCAAGTTAATAGTTTAATATAGTAACTATTTTAAAATTTCTGGAGATTAAATGAGTAACGGCATCTTAAAGATAAAGCTCATTTTGAAGGCTGAAGAAAACTGTTTGAATGGCAATCAGAGGAGAATAAATATAAATAAATGTGTAATCCCATTAGAACTATGAGAACCTACCAGAGCTAAGAAAGAAGTAGTGCGGTAAATATAAACCTGCAAGATGGAATACTTCTAATGCCTATATTTGTAAAGTAAAGTCGCTTTTAATTTCTTTGTCAGGCACTGAATGTTGAGTGCCTGGGAGAGTCATGAATATACTCCTGTAAGCTGCATGCCAGCCTCATTTCATGGCCCAGTTAATCTGATTCAGATTGATGATCTTGCTTGTACAGCATAACACAAAAATCATTCACAAGTGACAAGGTATTTGTTTGGGAAGCAGTCTAGCAACATTCCAAACCCAGAGAAGCTGGAGTCGAGGATGGAGACCTAGAAGCCTAGATGTGAGCACCTGTGTGTCTGGATATGTAGCTGGGTTGGTGTCTGAAACATCTTCTGTGTGGAGCACCGTGTAAAATGGATTTGCTTTTAATAAATCTGATTTCAGCAAATTTGAGGAAAAAATGATTGATTGCTATAACAGAGAAACATTGACAGTTCAATAACATTGATCAATGATATAAACCAATGGACAGATGGTATGTTGAATACCAGAGAAATGCGTTCAGGCACTGACCGCAATAAAACCATTCTCAGAAGTCTGTGATACAAAATACCATGGTTGGGCATTGAGGCTGTCGATCTTAGGATCTCAGTGCCCATTTTTCATTTCAAAAGGCTGCCTTGCTTTCAGTAATGGTTCAGTAGGTCAAATTCTGTGTAAAGCCAGAAAGAACAGGGGATATTTCTTAGGGGTATTTTGGCCTTTTTGTTTCAGAATAAAGGTGAATTTTATTTACCTGGAAGAAAATAAGGTAAATTAAACTCAAACATTAATATGTGGACTAAAATATCTATGTTGCATGAATATCATTGTATTCTCAGTTTTGTTATCCAAAACTAGACACTAGTTCTAGACTCTTCTTTCTCCAATAATTTCATAGTTTTCCAGCTCCACTGGGCAAGCTCTGGTTTAACTCCAGGGTGTGGGCCCCTGAACACTGAACTTGTCCACCTGGCATGGCCATGTGCCACAGCCCTTCGGAGTTTCCCTCACCCTAATGGGGTCCTCTATCTTTGGAGTGCATGTGAATTCATAGTTTTACTTCCTTTGCTCAAATAATGACATGATTGTTTGTACATGCCATAGATACTCTGTTTTGCTTTGTGGCTCTGAAATATTTTCTCTGTTGAAACCTTTGAAACCTAAATTTCCTTGTTTTATATATATATTTTTTTAATCTTGATATGATAAACGTGCTTACAGTAGCTATCACAGAGAGGAACAGTTTTTATTTTATATTTTTCCCTAGCATCTGGGAGGGGTCTGGAGAGGGGAAACCCAGTGAAATCCCTCATGTTCTTTAATATTGGAATGGTTTTGGCTTTTTTCATTCTTATTTTTTTTTTTTTGCTTTTGTTGAAATCCATCTTATAAGTGGGAAGTTTTTTTTTTTTTCAAAATGAGAAAATAACTCCTCTCTGACACATACGCCTTCAATAAACTTGTCAGGAGATGCTAATCATTCAACAGTCCTCTTGCTGTCTCAGTACCATTAACATTAAATTCCATAGTATTCAATGGTAGAGGGAAATGCAGGCTTGAATGGAATTCACACTGACACTTAACCATGGACTGTGTAGAAACCTTTCCTGGAATCTCTGTCTGAATCAATCAAACAGATGACTTGAGATCACATAGAGAATGTGGGCAGAAGTTTAGAAGGACATCAAATATTTAACTTCCTGTATTTACAAGAGTTAAGACATATCATGTATCATTTAGTCCTGTAATTAAAGAACTGTGTTAAGAATGTGAACCAAGGAAAAATGAAAACAAAACCCACTGTAAACAAATGATACGCACAATGTTACTTCAAAAGTCTTATTTCTCTTCTATGTCTAAGTACCCAGTAAAAATCACTTGTCTATGGCTTTGAGATTCTCATAATATAATCTACACAATCAATGCATAAAATAAATTGGCACACTGAACAATTGAAATTTTGAATGTTATAAGCTTAGGGTCTGGGATAAGTATTTTTGACTCTGAGCATGCTACATCAAAAAATTGGGTTATAACATCTGAGGGAATATTCTTGACAGTCCCAGTGAATAAAGAAGAAATCTCCTTGCCCTTAAAGAAAATAAAAGTACTGAAGAACATTTTTTTCCGCAAAGAAAAATTGAGAATTCACAGGATTTTTCAGACATAGTTCTTATTTTGATTGAGATGACCCCTCACCAAAGAACTACTCCTTGTACAGGTGTTAATCAATTATGAAGATACAGAGATCCCAGTCAGGTCTGTGAGATTCAGCTCCCCAGAGCAATGTTTAGTTGTGAATTGGAAGTATTCAAATATTGCACAACACACATTAAGTAGGTGAGTTCCCACATGGAGTCTTCAATATCAGGCTTTTGGTTTCAATCCTGTAAAGATTCAGACCTGGACCAGATCCAAGACTTAGTGAAAGCCAGTCTTCCTGGTCCAACAGGTCATATTAAATCCCCTCCTGCTATGGAATAGCCTCAGAGAGTCTTTGCATGTCTGGTAAACAGAACCCAGGTAGAATGTGTCCATAAGCTCTGTGCTACTGTAACAAACTGCCTGTGAGATACTTTATTGTAATCATGCTTCAGAGGTGTCAGTTCACTGCCCCTGCTCTCATTTCTGCACCCAAGGAACACTAACCATGGCATCAAAGCTTGAGGCAAAGAAAAGCTGCTCACTTCACAGTGTTGGGGCAAAAAAAGAAAAGCACAAGTGAAGGATTACGTTTCCTCGTCCAATCTGTCCCCTCCTATGACACTTCTTCAAAGCAGTATCCCCCAACCAACATTGCAACTATCTCCCCAAAGGCCTCTAAGCTCCAAAATTATCTGTGGATCAGTCCCTCAATAACTTTAGAGTCTTAATAATTGAACCATCTTGTCAAGTTACAATTCTGAACATCGCTGCCTTGGGGAGGGTAACTTCAACCCATGAATTTTGGGAGACATTACATATCCAATCATATAACAAGACTTGCCTTGGGAAAATGACAAGGACCAGTGCCTCCACTTTATCATTGAAATTATTTGTGAATTGCTTGATATATGAAAATTTGGTTTGTATCCAAAATGTAGAAATGAAATCTTCATACCCTGTCTTATAGCTTTTCAATCAATTATGTAAAATGCTAGACACGAGCAGATGGGGAGACCACTGAGTGCAGTTCCAGATGGAGATAAGAGCTATGTTTGTGTGTTTTTACAAATACTTTATTGCATCACAAAGAAAAGCCTAGTTATAAAGAGAACATTATGGGTTGGCATCTTCCAATACCAGGACTTGCCACCAACATGAAGTTTCATACTCATGGGTGGAGTTCATTATTCCTCCTAACATTGGATCCGAATGAGGGAGGCAACCTGCCAAAGGAAAGAGTGTAGAAATCACTGTATCTCTCTCCTATTCCCCCATGTCTGCTGCTCTCCGCTGCCCAGAGACTGGGTTGTCTAGTCTGGAGAAGACTGGAACCTGAACCTAGAAACATTTTCATCTTCGTCATTGCACTAACTTTTATCTGAATAAACATGTAAACCCAGGGATCCATAAACTCATCTCATAATATCTGTATTTCTGTATGTGTTTATCGAGGTGAAAAGTGAAGTTTTAAATGGTCAAAATTCTTTCATTTTTTGTTAGGCTGCCTTACATGATTGAAGGAAAAGAAGTTCCCTCCTCATTTCTTAACATTTCAGTACATTTTTCAAGTCAGAAGTAAATGAACAGTTCATGCCTTGATCACACATCAATGATTATCTTGTCTTAGACTATAATCTGTGCCTGCATAGTACTCAGAAAGGTGAGGAGAAAAATTCAGCAAGAGAAGAAAAAAATGAATATATTCTTGATCACCTTGGAATCATAAAATCATACAATCTGTCTGCAATGTTTACTACTATGCATGCAATTGCTAAAACCTTGTCATTTTATTCCTCACAAGTAAGCTGTAGTTAGGTTTCTCACAACTCCTAATGAAATATGCATATGATTAGCTGGAAAGGAAACAATATTGAAGGCATGTGAGGGCATAAGTGAATGTCTCTACCATTTTTAACATTTCTGAATGCTAAATGCATGCTCAAATCATTGGGATTTACACTGAAAATGGCTCCCATTTGTTTTCTCTTTAGGAGCACATAAAACCATCATGTGCCTTACAACCAATAATGTTTTAAATCCATTGAGTTTTCCATGGCACACACCGTGGGCTCATCAAGTGTTGAATCAGTTGCTGAAATGAAGCCTGCTCTGATCTGAAGGAGCTGAGAGAAGAGACAGTATCTTCCTGAAAAAAGCAATTACATTCCTAGAAATCTGTGAATTCAATTTGATGACATTAACAAGTGTATCATTTACCTGTATGTGTAGATGCTGTCTGTGGCTTTTATCATTAAAGTATGCTTTGGATATAACTGTCAGAAAATTCAGCTCAAATCTATTTGCTTTATTGCAACGTGTAGATTTATATATAATATATATATATATATATATATATATATATATATATATATATAATATATATATAATATATATATTGTATATATTAATATATATTATATATTATATATAATAATATATAATTATATATAAAAATATATATAATAATATATATAATATATTATATATATTATATATATTAATATATATAATATATTATATATATTATATATATTAATATATATAATATATTATTAGTCTATCTATCTTGCCAAGAGGGCCTCAGGAGAACAAGGTTTCTGTTATATCTCTCATGCTCACTCTTATTGGCTATATTTACAGACCATACATGGTGGCAAAATTGTGTTATCTACTCTATTACTGATGTTTAACTCAGTGATACAGTGTTTGCTAAGTATAAGTGAAGAACATGGTTCAATTTTTAACACCACAGAACAAAACAAAAAATAAATATTAAAATGTAGGTATTTATTTGAGGCAGAATTCATTAGACATTTATTCTAATTTAAATAACTTGAAAGATATCTGCTTGAACCAGAGGCCAAAGACATGTCATGTTCTCATTGGCTTGTCTTGAATCATGTATTTGACCTTGAGGGAAACATGCCCAAAATTACAGGGATTATGGAAGTTTTATGCATACACATATTGTTTATTTTATGTTTTCAATAATGCATAATGTATGTGTAAATATTTGTGTATTTTATATATTATATAAACATTTTTCTATATTTCACATATACATAGAAATGCTAATATTTAAAAGTGTTAAAGGGTAAAAATATCTTCTAGATTCATAAGGATACGGAATACTCTGAAACTAGGAATTAACAACTTTAGAACTATGCAAGGTAACAGTACCCAAATGCTATTAACTCAGGAAAACAAGAAAATGCTCTCAGTGGAAATTAAATATAATTGGATATTCATAGTTAAAGGGAAATAATAACAAATTTAAAGACAGTCAATTAGATCATTATTTAGTTTGCAATCTCATCAAGATAAATTTATTAGCTATTAAATTAAATATTAAAGCCATCAATATTAAATATAGATGCCATATTAATATTAAAGAATGCTAATTCTTTTTGTGTGCCCCAGATAAAAATGGAATCACTAATCATTGAAGAAGTAACTCTGAGGCTGGAGAGAAGCTTGAAGCCACAGTACCAGACTGGCTTCCCTGAAAAAAGAAACAGATACTTTTTGCAAGCTTATGGAAATCATTGTATATCTGTCTCTAGTAACCGCAGTTTTATCTTCTTCCAGACATAACCACCAAGCTTTGTTTTTCCACAATAGTTTTCAAAATAAGAAATAAACAACTTCCATTTGTTAAAGCAAGCAACACACACAGAAACCAACA
>PVHP010040552.1:0-15815 GCA_004024765.1 Zapus hudsonius | reverse complement strand
GGGGGGGGGCTTAGGCACTGGAGGCAAGTGCCTTAACCGCTGAGGCCTTAACCACTGAGCCATCTCTCCAGCCCCTTATTTTAATATATTTATTTGCAAGCAGAGGACAATGTGGGTATGTAAGGAGGACCTTTCCTCAGCTAGTACCAGAGAGAGAATGAGAATAAGCTTGCCAGGGCCGCCTCCTGTCACTGCCAAACACACTCCAGAAGCATGCACCACTTTGCATCTGGATTTACATGGACACTGGGGAATCAAACCCAGGCCATCAGGCTTTGTAGGCAAGCACCTTTAACCACTGAGCCACCTCTCCAGCCCAATACTTTTTTTTGTGGGGGGGGGCTTTGAGACAGGGTCTCACTCTAGCCCAGACTGACCTGGAATTCACTCTGTAGTCTCAGTGTAGCCTCAAATTCATGGTGATCCTCCTACCTCTGCCTCCCTAGTGTTGGGATTAAAGGTGTGCACCACCATGCCTGGCTCCAATTTTTTTTTTAATTAGGAACTATGTTATATGGAGAAATCATGTGTTGGTCTCATTCCCTTCCTCCCTGTCCCCATTTCACTGAGGGCACTCCTCATTGAGGTTATGGGTCATGAATGCAGCAGTCAGTCACTGTGGGGTAGGGGGCAATGCCTCTGGATACTTCTTCTTCTTTTTTTTTTTTTTTTTGGTTTTTCAAGGTAGGGTCTCACTCTAGCCCAGGCTGACCTGGAATTCACTATGTAGTCTCAGGGTGGCCTTGAAGCCACAGCGATCCTCCTACCTCTGCCTCCCAAGTGCTGGGATTAAAGGCATGCGCCACCACGCCCGGCTTTCTGGATACTTCTTACACAAAGTTAAAAATCTTTGATCATAAAGGCTGAGAGAGCAGCTTTTTGGTAGAGTGCTTGTCTAGCATCTACAAAGCCCTGGTTTTTTAGCTTCAAAATGAAAATGCATTTCCAAGATGCAAAATTACGTCCAGTCAAACTTGTATCCAGCTCTTTGATACAGTGTCAGGGCCAGTATGCTTAGGATTTTAGCCAGTATCCCAAGAGGAGGTAGAAAGGGAAGATGAAGCCAAGCATGGTGGCGCACGCCTTAATCCCAGCACTCAGGAGGCAGAGGTAGGAGGATCAGTTAGAGGCCACCCTGAGACTACATAGTGAATTCCAGGTCAACCATGGCTAGAGCAAAACCCTACTGGGAACCCCCCCCCCCAAAAAAAAAAGTGGGGACAGGGGAGATGAAAGGATATACTTTTGGAGTTAGAACTCAGAAGCGTGGGCAGGCTTAGCAGCTGAGATCTGCCAACAGATACCCTTTGTGGCATCTTAAAGCTGTAGTGTGTTACCTTTGGAAAAAGTTTCTGTGTTGTCTGGCCAGTTGCCTGACCCAGTAAGGGATATCTGTGCTCCCAAGCCAAGGCCTGCCTCTGTCTCCTGCAAGCCTGGTATAACCCCAACTCCTGTTTCTGATTATTATTATTTTGGGGGGGGCGGTTTTCGAGGTAGGGTCTCACTCTAGCCTAGGCTGACCTGGAATTCACTATGTAGTCTCAGGGTGGCCTTGAACTCATGGCGATCCTCTTACCTCTGCCTCCCGAGTGCTGGGATTAAAGGCGTGCGTCACCACGCCCGGCTCTGATTCATTTTTGTACCTCTCCGTGGGCACGATGTGGGTGTGCAAGGAGAACCTTTCCTCAACTAGTACCAGATATCCTGTCTGCATGCCTGGCTCTCTCTCTCCTTCTCTCTCTCTTCCTCTCTCCCTCTCCCTTCCTCTCTCTCTCTCTCCCCAATGCTGCTTGCACCTTGCCCTCCTTGCTGCTTTTTCCTTCCACCAAGCAAGATATCATTAGTCCCATGTGCTCCGGGAGTTCAAGACCTGTGACGCCATCAGTCCTCAGTCCTGATGGGTTCATTGATCAAAAACATCTCCCCAGGAACACCCTCCTTGCCAGAGCTCTGCAATACTTCGCAGAGGCACTCAGCACGAGCTTGTCAGGTGGAAGATGGCCAGATGGCCAGCCTACATGGCTCCTCACAACAGTGGCCCTGTGTGGGAATGGGAGCAAGCAGACATCTGCTGGACACTCAGGGGAGCCACTGGGCATCTGCAGGACACAAGCCAGCGTGCTCGCTGTCCTTTCCCAGTCACTTCCCCTCTCCTTGCTCCTCCGCAGAGACATCAGATTGGCTTTGGCTGGGCCACCTCCCTGTCTTCGCCCCTTGAGAGTTTTGGTGAAGCTTCCTTCTCCCACCTTTGGGTGGCACCTACCAGCGCATAGGTTAGAGTTACTGCCTGCATTCTAGACTTTGCTGTTGGAGGGTGTCTTGAGAGCTCATTGAATCCTATGTCATCCAGAGCTGTAGGTTGGCGAGGACAGTGTTAATTTATACATCTCACCTGTTAGATTCATACTCCAGCTCAGAGGGGATGAAGACACTGAGGAACACACTTGGCAGAGCTGGGATTAGAATCCGGGTGATTGGGTTGGGGGTTTAGCTCAGTGGATGAGCGCTTGTCTAGCAAGCACAAGGCCCTGCGTTCGGTCCTCAGCACCGCAAAAAAAAAAAAAAAAAATCGGGTGATTGAAGTCTGTCTTTGATCACCCCACATCTGGGCCTTCTAGCAGGGATGTTGGTTGAATCTAATTGGTCTCATTTGGAAGTCACCTGCTTGACTGGCTGGACTGGCATTGGTTTCAGAGAGCAGCAGTGCCTTGTAGGCCACTGAGCAAGAGCAGTCTTGGCAGGCCGGGGCCCCTGCAGAGCCTCATTCCAGTTCAGTGGGCAGAGGAAGCCTCAAGGAGGTTCCCTGGACCTGCTTCAATGAACAGAGAACAGCCAAGTCCCAAAGAACCACAAGAAACTATCAAGCCCAATTCTGAGCCAGCATGTAGGGTGGGAGGACTGTCTCCTGCCCTAGGTGATGTAAGGAAAGGTGGAAGATAACTTGGCCTACATGTTACCTGTGGAGAGACATTGCATTCATTCAGATTCTTCCTCGGGCCTGGCATCACCCCATACACTCCTCTCATGCCAGCCTGTAGGGTATGGGCTTGCTATGTCTGGTTTGTTTTAAATAGGCTTACCTGGAACTCACTCTGTAGCTCCAGGCTGGCCTTGAACTCATGGCTATCCTCCCGCCTCTGCCTCCCGAGTGCTGGGATTAAAGACGTGTGCCACCACGCCTGGCTGGCTGCCGTGTCCATTGTAAGATGGGGTGTGGGATCAGAGAAGTGAATCAACCAGTCTGCTAAAGAGTGGCAGGACTGGAGTTGGAGCCTTTCAGAACCCCTCTTGTCCCAGTTCAGTGACTCTGCTCTTCCTGCTGGTGTCACCTCAGCCAGGCTTTTCCAAGTGAGCCCTCAGGCTCCCGAGAGAGGCTGGAGGGAGTTAGCGTCCTGGCCCCAGACATGAAGCTGCGGCTTTATGAGTTCTTTCTGCCATCGCTGCCTTATTTTTATTTATTATTATTATTATTATTATATATTTATTTATTTATTTTGGTTTTTCGAGGTAGGGTCTCGCTCTAGTCCAGGCTGACCTGGAATTCACTCTGTAGTCTCAGGGTGGCCTTGAACTCACGGCGATCCTCCTACCTCTGCCTCTCGAGTGCTGGGATTAAAGGCATGGGCCACCATGCCCAGCTTCTCTGCCTTATTTTTAGAGAATGCTTTCTATTCTGGTCCTATTTCCTGGCCAAGGGTGGGGTGCAGGGATGGCATTGGCATCCAGAAGAGGCAGGTATGGATGCCATCTCAGTGGTGTTTCTGATGGACCAGCCTGCCAGCTGGCAGCAGGGACCCTGCAGGCTCTGATAGCCAGAGGCTGAAAGGACACCTGAGACAGACAGCATATGCATTTCTTTGATGTCTGGGGTCACAGTGAACCCCTAAACACACACCAGCAGGGGAGGAAGTATCATGTGACACCCCATATAACTCTAGCTGTATCTGAGATGAGAACTTCTAGGGAATTTGAGATTGTGTTGAGGAGCAGACTGCGGGAGCTAACTCTGGGCTGTTTGTTGTCGCTGAGTAGCCTTGGGCAGGTCACTGTACCCTCCCTGGGGTGTCGACATCCCAGGTGTGAATTTGCTTAGAGGAAGGGCAGACCTGTTTGCACTTGTACTGGGCTCACTGCTTCATGTTAGAAGTGGTGGTCAGACTGAATAGAACTTCAGGACTATTTGTTTCTTTCTGCAGCAGCACAATGGTGTGAGTGGGTGTCAGCCTGAAGCTGGTGATTACTGGGGTCCCCACAAGGCACTTCCCAGGGGCAGATGCCCACCAAGCCTCCTGCTGCCCCTGCCTGGGCCCTGAAAGAGGCGGGGAGGTGTGGTGGGAAATTTCTGGTCTGAGGTTGTCAGGGGCCCTGGTTTCGCTCTTGTACCTTCCGGAGGCTATAGCTTTTGGTGGTGAGCTCTGGAGAGTTGGGCTCTTGTCCCACGGGGGCACAAGGTTCTGGGAGAGGAGCTCATCAGGAGCAAACTGTTTAGCTAGCAACAAACAGGTAAGGAATCAATCAGAAAATTCTATTTGAGAACTCAGGCATTAAAAGAGTCAGATGCCACTGATGACCGGGATGGTAGGAATGTGAGGCTGGCATTCAGGCATATGAGTTTCTTTTGTGTGTGTGTGTGTATGCCTGCTCATATGTACATGCCCATAGGCATGTATCTGTGTGTGTGTGTGTGTGTGTGTGTGTGTTCTTGCATGTGGAGGCCTGAGTTCGACACTGGGTGTCTTCCTTACTCACTCTTCACCTTATTTTTTTGTGACAGTGAGACAGGCTCTTTCACTGAGCCTGGAACCACCAATTAGACTAGACTAGCTGGCCAGCAAGCCTCAGGTATCCTCCGTCTCTGCTCCCTCAGTCCCGGGATTCTAAAAGCATGTGCCACTGGTCCTGGCTTTAACATAGGTACTAGGGATCCAGACTCAGGGCCTCATGCTTGAAGGACAAGCACTTGATTGGCCGTCCCATCTCCCTAACCTTAGGCATAAGAGTTTCTGTAGGTTTTGTTTTTAATTTGTTTTAAGATGTTTTAATTATATAAATGATGTTCATTCATTATCTATGATGGCTCATAAGAAAACACTGAGTTGACAATCCAAACCACACATGATCAGACATAAGTGACTGCAGATAAGTTTTTTGTTTTGTTTTTTTTTAACCATATTCTCATATAGTGTCTACCTATTTATTGTTTCTTTCAGATATGGGATATTATTTAGTGTTCAGTTTTGTGACTTGCATGGCCTATTTTTCAGGTGGCTTCATTGTGTCGTAGATGTCCTATGAACTCCTTCCCCTCTGTGTTAACTTTTCTTAAGAATATGTGAACAACTGTCTGTTCACTTCAAATGGGTCGCAGACCAAAGGAAGGCATCTGTCCAGGTCCAGCTTGGTGAACCAATGAGGGGGTGATGGGTTACTTGCAGGAGTGTGGGAGATCCTTAAACAGTTATTATGAAGTCCCAGCCTAGCATGTGAGAATGTGAAAGCTGCATTAATGGGGTGTTCCCCCTTTAGCTAATTAGCCTTGTACTCTGGTTCCTCCCAAGACCACGTGCAGCTGGGGCAGGGTAAGGTAAACACAGTAGAATGAAGTGAGTGGCTGGAATCTCAGGTGAAGGTCTAAAGACCCTCCTCACTCCCTCATGTGAAGGACCCTTAACAGGCCTCATCTTACTGGGGTCTCCTGTCAGTAGACACAGTTGCTCTGATTAAGATAGTACCAGCTGCCAGGCATCTTTAATCCTAATCCTAGCACTCAGGAGGCAGGGAGGCAGATTTAGGATCGTCATGCGTTTGAGACCAACCTGAGTCTACACAGAGAACTCCCTGTCAGCCTAGCGAGACTCTACCTAGGGGGAGGGGGAAGATAGTACTGGCTATGCTATGCCATGCCCAGAGGCCTCGCTGTGGGGGTGGAAAGGCATTTGGCCCAGGGACACCCTGGGAAGAGCTGCCAGATTGGTCATTACTGCCTAAGGGTGTAGGACGGGCAGGTACCATGGTCTGTCCTCCCACTTTGCCTATCCTTCCCTGCTCACCAAATCCTTTCCACACAAATCTGGAGAAGGTGCCCCTTCCTGTCTGAACACTTCCTTCACAGCTTTCAGGGAGAAAGAACTCTCTGGAGGTCAGGAAAGAGGTACGAGAGATGGGGAAGTGATCCCGGGGTAGGGTGACAAGTGGGGGGCCTGGTCCTTGGTCCTGAGAAGCTGGGTGGAAGGTTGGGGCAGTCAGACTGGACTGTGCTGAGACAGCAAGGAGCCCAGATGGGGATCTTCCTTGGTGGGACCTGTACCCCTGCAGTCCATGATCCTCCCACTGCCTGGCAGGGCCCAGAACTCTGCTGTGCCCTGCTGACACCTCTATGGCCATGGCTTCTGGGCCCCTTGGCATCTCCCTGGGCAGCTGACAGGGATCTGACTGTAGGAGTCAGGCAAGGGGCAAGTGTTCCGCACATCCTCAGATCCATAGCTCAGATTCCGTTCTAGGAAAGCAGCTCTGGAGAGAATTGAGAGAGGGGGTATTGTGGGGAATAAGCTTCCTACAGGAAACTTGAGGTCTCTGAGCCTGAGAGTGAGTGGAATTTGTCCCAGAGCCACTGGTGGGCCAGGATTTCACACTGTGCCCCAGGGGCCTGCCTGCCTGCCTGCGTGCTCCAGGCCCAGTGAGCCACTTCCGCTTCCGGCAGGCAGGCCCTCCAAGTCTGCACCACCCCTCTCTTCCTCTGCTTGGAGCTATAATTAAGTTCCCATGTGAAACCGTATCCCTCAGCTGACACACTTGTAACCGCAGCCCTGGTCATTGGGTAGCTCTTCTGGGGTGACTCAGGGGCTGGTGTCTTGGCCTCCTCAGCATCTCTGGTAGGTCTGAGTAGGCGGTGCAACGCCAGGAAAAGGTGGATCCAGGGAGGCCAGGGCCAAGGCCAAGAGGCAGCAGTGGAAGTGGGGGGTGGGGGTGTGAGGACAGGCTGGTGAACAGCCAGAGAAGACAAGGGATACAGAGGTGATAGGCTTGTCGGGCTGGAGGGCAGGGACAGAAACAAGTTCTGGATCCCGGAGCCACCAGGACGATGTGAGCTGTTTTACATTATAGGTAGCATTTGTTCACTTGATTTTGGATTTTTATGCCAAGTCTCACGTAGCCCAGGATGGCCTCCAACTTGCTGGCTTTGAACTCCTGATTCTCCTGCCACCACCTACCCAGTGCTGGTGGTACAGACTTATACCACCAAACCCAGCCTCCTGGTCTGAATCTTTTTATAACTTTAATTTTCTTTTTTTTTGGGGGGGCACTCTAGCCCAGGCTGACCTGGAATTCACTATGTAGTCTCAGGGTGGCCTTGAACTCACGGCGATCCTCCTACCTCTGCCTCCTGAGTGCTGGGATTAAAGGCGTGTGCCACCACACCCAGCAGCATTCTGCTTTTTTCTGGACATATTCAACAAACTGCACATTTTAACCATTAAAATGAACTTCAGTGGCTCTAAGCATCCCCACTCTGCGGTCACCACCAACTAACTCCTACCTCCAGAGCTTTTCCATATTGGGAAAATGAAATGCTATGTCCATGAATAATAGTCCCATTACCCTCTCTTTGTTTTTTATTTAAGAGAGAAAGAGAATAGGCACACCAAGGTCTCTTGACACTGCAAATAAACTCCAGACACATGCCCACTTTGTGCACCTGGCTTTACCATGGGTTACCGGGGAATTGAACCTACACTGGAAGGTTTTGCAAGGAAGAGCCCTTAACCTCTGATCATCCATCTCCCCAGACCATGGTTAAACTGGAACTCACTCTGTAGCCCCAGGCTGGCCTCGGACTCTTGGCAATCCTCCTACCTCCACCTCCAGAGTGCTGGGGTTATAGCTGTGAGCCACCAAGCGTGGCTTCACTATTATTGCTTCTTCCCAGGTGCCCGAGCACTCCCAGAAGCCACCATTCTACTTCTGTCTCTGTCAGTCTTGAGCTTAGAGCGATCCTGTCTCTACTTCTTGAGTGCTGGGCTTCCCTCCCTCTCTCCAGAGTTCATCTTTGAATGTGTGTCAGAATTCCCTTTCTGTTTGAGGCAGGATAATATTTCTGTGTGTGGAGTATGCACTTTACTCAGCTGTCCATCTGTCAGTAGGCATGTGGGTTGCTTTAGTGTCTGTGTTGCTCCGGGTGTGCAGGAGCACCTGCCCGATTCCTATTCAGCGAGGTGGATGACCAGAAGAAAAATCTGTCATTTTCATTCTTGAGGACATGACTTGGAACTAATGGACTTAGATGGAATCTAAGCCATTTGTAAGTAATTTTTTTTCTTTCCTGAAGGACATAAAAACATATTCTTGCCGGGCGTGGTGGCGCACGCCTTTAATCTCAGCACTCGGGAGGCAGAGGTAGGAGGATTGCCGTGAGTTAGTTCCAGGCCATCCTGAGACTACAGAGTGAATTCCAGGTCAGCCTGGGCTAGAGTAAGACCCTATCCTCAAAAAACAAAACAAAAAAATCCAAACATATTCTTGGATTTCAGACCTATCACCAGGGTGTATATCTAGTTATTTATTTTTCTCTCAATTCCCAATGGGCCCTAGATTGCTAAAAACAAGTCTTTGGAGATCTCCAGGAATTTTCTGGTGTATTTTTTTTCCTTCAGTGTCTCTGTCCTGTTTCTTTCTGTCCTTGTTAGACAGACTCTGGACTTTTGGACTTCTTGGTTCATTGCTAGATGTAGAAATACAATTCATTTAAAAATTTTTTAAAATATATATATATTTTAATATTTATTTATTAGAGAGAGAGAGAGAGAGAGAGAGGCAGAGAGAGAATATGGGCACACCAGGGCCTCCAAGTCACTGCAAATGAGCTCCAGACACATGCGCCCTCTTGTGCATCTGGCTGTACATGGGCACTGGGGAATCGAACTCTGGTCCTCCTGCATTGCAGGCAAACGCCTTAGCCGCTAAGCCATCTCTTCAGCCCTCATTTAAAATTTTTAAAAATTTATTTATGAGCAGAGACAGAAAGAGACTGAGTGGCCGGGTGTGGTGGTGCACACCTTTAATCCCAGCACTCAGGAGGCAGAGGCAGGAGGATTGCTGTGAGTTCAAGGCCACCCTGAGACTACATAGTGAATTCCAGGTCAGCCTAGACTAGAGCGAGACCCTACTTCGAAAAAAAAAAAAAAAGAGAGACAGTGAATATGAGACAGAGAAAAAGAGAACGGGTGCACCAGGGCCTCTTGCCATTGCAAACAAACTCCAGATGCTTGTGCCACTTTGTGCATATGGCTTTATGTGGGCATTGGGGAATAGAACCTGAGCCAGCAGGCTTTGCAAGCAAATACCCTTAACTGCTGAGACATCTCCCCAATCCCACAGTTCATTGTTATATATTGATACTGGAACCTTTCTCTTTTGTGGAGGGATGCAGTCTGTGTGTATGCAGATGCACATGCCCAAGAGCAGGCCTGCAGAGGCTGAAGAAAAACCATCCATCCACCTATCCATCCATCCACTCATCCATCCATCCATTGGCTTCTTCCCCTCTTACTCTTCTGCCTCATTTTTCCAAGACAGGGTCTCTCTCTAAACTTGGAGCTTCCCACTTTTTGGTTAAACTAGCTGACTGAGGCATCCGGCTGTCTTCCTTTCTCCACTTTCCTCAGCATATTCGGGGACAGGGCTACATAGGCATGTGGGACCATGCCCTGCTTTTGGACGTGGATGCTCGGGCTTGAACTCAGGTCCTCATGCTGTGCAGCAAGTAGTCTTACCCACTGAGCCATCTCCCCCGGCCCTGAACTTACCAGCTTTAACAGTTCTTTTTCTTCTTTAGTGGATTTTATTTTTTTTGAGGTAGTCTCTCACTCTAGCCCAGGTTGACCTGGAACTCACTCTGTAGTCCTAGGCTGGCCTCAAACTCACAGAGATTCTTCTACCTCTGCCTCCCAAGTGCTGGGATTAAAGGTGTGCGCCACCACGCCCGGCTTTTTCAGTGGATTCTTAAGGAATATATACACACATATGTAAGATCGTGTCATCTGTTAATGGAGATAGTTTTACTCATTCCTTTACAACCCACCCAGCTTCTATGTACCCTGGAGAGCCTTTCCAGTACAGCGTCGGATAAAAATGCAGGGTGTGTGTGTGTGTGGAGAGAGAGAGAGAGAGAGAGAGAGAGAGAGAGAGAGAGAGAGAGAGAGAGAGAGAGTGAGAGAGAGAGAGAGATCCTTACCTCGGTGCTAACCTTGCTGGGAGAGCTTTCAGCCTTGATGGGCCGCACACTCCAGGTCTGCCTTCATTCCCCATTCCCTCCCCCTCTTCCCAGCTGCCCTCTTACCCAATTTCATGTGTGAAATTGTCTCCCCTATGGCATTGTCATCTTCCCGCTGCAGCTTCCTGCTGTGCTGGTTCACCTGCCCATTGCTTCACTCATGATGTCTTGGCCATCTTTGTGTGTCAGACAGCGATTCCTCATTCCTCACCATGGCTTCATCCTCTGGCTGGACGTGCCCTTCCCCCACTCATCGGTCAATGGGCAGATGATTTCCACCCTGTTTCCACCATGTCTGACTTTTTGCTTTGTGTGTGGGGGATGGTATAAATAGGTGTGTGTGCAGAGGCCAAGGACAACTTCAGGGCCTTCTCTCTGTCACTCATCCACGTACTTCTCGAGACAAGGTCTCTTCCTTGACTCGTCATTTTTGGTCAGCAAGCCCAGTGATCCCCCAGTCTCTGTCTCCCTCTGACTGGTCTTGCACGCAGGACCACACCCAGCTTTCTCACATGGGTTCTGGGTTTTACATGAACTAGGTGCTTTCAGGCCTTGCCACGCCCTCGAGCTTAAGAGCAAGTGCTCTTAACTGCTGAGCCGCCTCCCCAATCCATGTTATTGCTATTTCTGAACTGAGGTCTCATTAACCCATACGTGCCTTGAACTCTACTATGTAGATGAGAATGACCTTGAACTTCTGCCCTTCCTGCCTCCCATCTCCTGATGCTGGGATTACAGGCATGTACCACCATGCCCAATTTATGTGATTTTGGGGATGGAACCCAGGGCCCCACACATGCTAGGCAAGTACTCCACCACTAAGTTATACCCCCCAGTCCCGATTTCTGCTTTTGCTATAGCGAATGACTGTCATTTGGGACAGAGAAACAAGTGGACCGTGCTACCTTCAGCTGGGTGCTGAAGGGAAGGGAGGCTTCCAGAGGAGACTTGTGCAAGGCCCCTATCCTGAGTCTTCCGGGCTGGGCAGAAGGTGAGCAGAGCCAGAGGTTGCAGGAAGGGCAGGTGTGAGCCCAGGAGCAACATGGGATGTGACATGAGTTATGTTATGTGACATGAATTAGTTATGTGTTTCAGCACAATAAAGGATCCAAAACGGACTGGCTTGTCTTGCAGTGTGTGTGGGTTGGGAAGCGTTTCAGGAGACAGACTCCAGTAGCAGGTTACAGGGAGCACGGGATGGACCAGGATGGAGTCCAGGTCAGCCTGAGCTAGATGGACACAGACTCCTAGAGCAGGATGATGTAATGCCTGTCACCTGGAACAGTGACATTCTATTGGAGGGGGTCACAGTAGAGAGCTACTTGGGGGGATGTTAAAGTTCAACATTGTCCCCCTCCTTTTTTTTTTTTTTTTTTTTTGCATATGATTTCTAGAGAGATGCAAAGCTTGCTGGCCCTTGTGTGTTGTCTGAGGGAGCCAGTTTTTCTTCTGCATCCTGAAGTAGCAGTTACACCCCTCTGCCTCTCCACATGCTAGTGGCCAAGAACCTTCCAGAATCGGCCCTTGGAATCTGCTAGCTGTGCTCTAGGCTTGACATGCATGGAATGTCCCTCTCTGCTTGATGGCCTTTGACCCGCAGCCCTGGCCGAGTGGGACCCTCGCTGCCATGCAGGCAGCTATGCAGGCTGACTTGGTTTGCATCTTTTCCAGGTGGTGCCTAGTCTCCTGGTTCTCACACAGGTTGGCTGGCATAGCCATCAAGGAGTTTTGAACAGAAAAATAGATTCCCGGGCCTTGCCTCGGCCTATTGAATTTAAAATTTCCAAGGATGACATTCAGGAATCTGCACTGGAAAACTCCTTGTTGATTTGGGGGTGCAGCCTGCCTGGGGAACCACAGACTTGTAGTCAGTGGCTTCCTCCCATAGCCCCAGACATCTGAGAGTCCACAGAGAGGAAGTGATTTGCTTGGAGCCTCTCTCGCACTGGAAGTAGCCAGGAAGCTGAGCCTATGGGAGCTGCTGGTTTTCTTTGCGTGCCAGCAGAGGGAGCAGTCCAGTCCCGCGCACCCACCCGGACCAGCATTCCTCTGCTTGACCGTCTGGTTGGTACTTTTGTGTGAAGGAAATAACTGCATGGAGGTTCCCAGCGAAGCACCATAGTCAGACCTTCCCCGTGCTGCGCCTCAGACACAGTGTACACTTGACAGGCAGATTTCAAAGCCTACATCGTTTCTAGGTCTATGTTTGAACATAGACCTGCCCCTCAGAATCACCATGATTTCATGTTTTCATAGATATTCTTTGTGCATTTCTTCTGATCTCATTCCTCCTTCTCTTTCTTGATCTTTGAGACAAGGTATTGCTAGAACTCACTGTGTAACCCAGGCTAGCCTCATACTCTTGCCTCTGCCTCCTTCCTGAGTTCCTGAGTGCTAACTTTATATGTGAGTTACCAAGAAGGAGTCAGGTAGCTTTCTTAGATAGGTAGTTTAGGGTACCTGAGTCCCGAAAGTGAAAAGCAGAAATGATTTGAAGTCTTCCCTTGCAGTCTCTACTTTACTAGATCAAGAGAGGACCTCTCCTGTCTCTTGACTAAAGGAGTTCCCTAGACCTGTTTTTCCACAAACAACCCGTCTCCGGGGAGGGAGTTCCCCTTTCCTAGAATTTAAACCTGATCCTGACATTGTGGTTGGTTAAGCTCAGCCCCAAAACTTGGTGTCGTGGTTGGCCTTTTCTTGAGCCAGCCCCTAGCCCAGACCCATCAGCCCTCACTTTGGCTCACCTGATGTGTCCTTGAACTTGAGATCCTTCTGCTTCAGTTTCCTGAGTGTTGGAGTTTCAGGTGTGCACACCATGCCCTACTTATAAGCTTCCTGAGCTGTAATTCATGAAGTTCACCTTTCACAGTGTAAGGTTTAATGCCGTTATATGTACACAGCTGGGTACAGGTCACCATGACCTAGTTTTAGAACATTTTCATTGTTTCAGAAAGAAATCTCCATTAGCACATCCTGCTCCTGTCCCAGCAGCTTCTGACCAACTTCTTGTCCTCCCGTACTGGCCTCTTCTGGACATTTTGTTCACGGTACTTTGCAACATTAGGTCTTGTGTCTGGCTGCTTTCACTGAACATAGATGTGATGCTGTTTTTATATCACTAGCAATTTGAGGGTAGTTGACAAGGGTGTGTTTTCAGCCAAGTGTGGTGACATGTGCCTATAGTTCTTTTTTTAAACATTGTTTTTATTTATTAGCAAAGAGCCTGGGGGAGACAGCGAGAGTATGGGTGTGCCAGGGCCTCTTGCCACTGAATGAGCTCCAGGCATGTGTGCCACTTTGTGTACCTGGCTTTACGTGGATACTGGGGAATCCAACCAGGGTTGGCAGGCTTTGCAGGCAAGCGCACCTTCAACTGTTGAGCCGTCAACCTAGTCTAGCATGCCTAGTTTCACCACTGGGAACATAGAGGAGAGAGGATCAGGAGTTCAAGGTCAGCCTGAGCTGGCCTGTCCTGTTAATATTTTCCCACTGCCTTAGTTTCCGGCATTTGATGAGTACTCAGTTTTCAGAGAGTGTATTGTATCTGTTTTTTAATATTTTATTTATTTGCAATTAGAGAGAGAGAGAGGAGAGACAAGAGAATGGGCGCACCATGGCCTCCAGCCACTACAGATGAACTCCAGACATGTGTGACACTTTCTGCATCTGGCTTTGCGTGGGTGCTGGGGAATCAGACCTAGGTTGTTCGGTTCTGCAGCCCAGCGCCTTAACTGTTGAGCCATCTCTCCAGCCCGTGTGTTTGTTTTTGAGACAGGGTCTCATGTAGCCCAGGCTGTCCTTCAACTTGTTCTATAGCAAAGGGTGCCTCCTCCTCCCAAGTGTGACTCTATGAATCAGGCTGGTCTCAAACTCATTTTGATCCTCCTCCCTCACCCTCCTGAGGGCTGGGATTAAAGGCGTGAGCATCATGCCCACTGATAGCCAGATTTTTTAAAGTTAAAGTGTGTGTGATTTATATTTTTATCTTTGTCAAACTTCCAAATTCCAGCAAGTTATACTAATTGATCCTCCCCTACAGTATTAGCATACCTGACTTGCAACCCTTTTGGTTTAGGTTAATTTATGTAGCAAATTCTGTGAGCTCTTAAATTATAGCACTCTAACCTGCTGACTGGTTTGTTTGGAAATCAATTCTTTTTTTTTTTTTTTTAATATTCTCTTTCTTTTCTTTTCTTTTCTCTTCTTTCTTTTCTTTTCGAGAGAAAAAGACAGAGAATGGGCACTCCAGACACATGCAGCAAACATTCTACACTCCCTGGAAGCTGAATATTTGTAAAATGCCAGTGCATCTGGCTTTACGTGGGCACTAGGGAAATCGAACTTGGGAACTTCTGGCTTGCAGACAAACGCCTTAACCACTAAGCCATCTCTCTAGCCCTGAAAATAATTTCTTTTTTTTGTTTGTTTGTTTTTGTTTTTCAAGGTAGTCTCAGGGTGGCCTCGAACTCATGACAATCCTCCTATCTCTACTTCCCGAGTGCTGGGATTAAAGGCATGCACCACCACGCCCGGCTGAAAATCATTTCTTCTATTCCTGCCCATAAGCCACAAAAGGCCTGGGCAAAGATAGTGGTGTCTCAGGTCTTGTTTTGGTTCATGGACTATTGTCATTTCCTGTTGTCTCACCACTTCTCCTGTCAGATGTGGGGGTGGAGCTGGGTGTGCAGTGTGTTTACCATGACGTAGCTTCTAATCACTGATAGTGATACCTCTTCAAGTCATCAGGAGAGATGCCACTCTGAGGTTGTGCCTTCAGAAGTGAGAAGTGCTTCCAGGAAGTCTGATGCAATCAGCCAGTCTGTCACCTCAGGGTGGGGGGCACCCACACAGCTGTGAATGCTACCTGAATCATCTGCTGGCTCTGGGCCCTGCTCCTCTCCCACACTTCCTATCTGGAAAAGCCTGCTGTATGCCCATGGGGAGCCCCCTGAGAGCTTGCCAAGGGCTCCATAACAGACTGTCCGTCACAGCCCTCATGCAGCAGGCCAAGCTAAACATGTTTATGACGTCACTGTGGGGTTCTTCTTTCTTTCTTTTTTCATTTTTCAAGGTAGGGTCTCATTCTAGCTCAGGCTGACCTGGAACTGCATAGTCCCAGGCTGGCCTTGAACTCATAGTGATCCTCCAACCTCCACCTCCCAAACTCCACAGCTGAGAGTGTTTGCACCTGTGCAGGATCAGCATAGACCTAGGACCCCTCCTCCTCAGCTGGTCATCTCTAGTCATCTGTCCTTCTGGTCACTCCTTGTGCTTGTTGTCAAACCTCAGCCCAGCCTCTCAGCAGGTGCTGCCTCTCACTTCTCTTGGCCTCTCAGAAGCCAGGGCTGTTTGGTCCCCCTAGCTGAGGAGCGTTCTGCAGCTCTTGGGGTTCACTCCTCTCGGGGCTAGATAGAGTGAGACACTGCCCTCAAAAACAAAGATAAAAGTGTAAAAAGGCAAAGAAAGTGCAGAAATAGCCAGTGTGGTGGAGCTCTCCTTTAATCCCAGCACTAGGGGGCGTGGTGGAGCTCTCCTTTAATCCCAG